>JAEVFN010000004.1:0-56592 GCA_030449075.1 Murraya paniculata | reverse complement strand
GGGTTGTTGGTCATATTATCGCCGATAAATTTATCCAGGATAAGCGGATATACACTCCGAATGATATCAGAGCAGACATGCAGCAGGAATACGGTGTGCAATTAATATACCAGCAGGCATATTGGGCGAAAGAAGTTGGCCTCGAAATAATACGAGGGAATCCTGTAGAGTCATACAACTTACTTCCCAAATACTCTCACGTTTTGACCAAAGCAAATGAGGGTACAGTTACTCACCTACAGCAAGATGGAAATGATAATTTCTTATACTACTTTCTTGCTCTTGGATCTTCCATCCAGGGTTTCATGCAGTACATCAGGCCAGTAATTGCTGTAGATGGTACTCATCTAAAGGGGCTATATCGTGGGAGCATGTTTGTGGCAACATGCCTGGATGGAAATAATCAACTGTATCCGTTAGCCATTGGGGTAATGGATTCGGAAAACAATGATGCTTGGGAATGGTTTATGACAAAGCTACATGGAGTGATTGGTGACAGACCGGAGTTAGTTTTTATCTCTGATCGGTGTACTGCCATTAAGAGAGCCGTTATGAAAGTATTTCGCACTGCTGGCCATGGCATTTGTTTTTACCATGTGAAAGGTAACATAAAGTCTAAATTCAGAATGTCTAAAGCTATTTGGGATGAATTTGAGCCTGCCTTTATTAATGCAGCAAAAACATATGGACACGAAGATTTTAAAAAACAACTTGAGGGGTTGTGGATGCTCCATTCGGGGGCGGCTGATTACTTAGAAAATAATGTGGGTACGTGTAATTGGGCAAGGTCTGAGTTTGAAGGTAGGAGATACAGCATCCTCACCACCAACATCGCAGAGAGTGTGAATTCATTTATGAGGGAACCGCGAAAATTTCTGGTTACTCATCTTGTTGATCACTTTAGAAAAACATTGCAACAATGGTTTTATGACAGAAAAATTGTTGCTGATTCAATGAGTACTCGCTTAACAACATGGGCAGACGAAATAGTTGCTGAGAGGAGAATTTTGGCGGAAAGAATGACGGTTCGTCCTATATCTCAGCATCGATTCCATGTTCTGGGTGGTGGTATTAAGGAAGGGATAGTTGATCTATGTAACAAGACTTGCTCCTGCAGAGTATTCGAACTTGATCAGCTTGTCTGTGCCCATGCAATTGCTGCTTGTCTCACCGTTCGAGTGGATTACATAAGTCTTTGTTCTAACTTTTACTCAAAAGAGTCGTTAGTCATGGCATATGCGCAACCTGTGGAGCCTGTTGGCGACATGGAAGATTGGGAAATTCCTCCGGACATTCGGGACACGAAGGTTAACCCACCAATCGAAGCACCACCAGCTGGTCGTCGTCCAGAGCTCAGAATACCTTCTATTGGTGAGGATGCAAACCGGAGGACTGTGAGATGCGGGCGGTGCAACCAACCGGGCCATAACCGCATGAGGTGCAAAAATCTCATTGCTTCAAATCCAAACTAGTCGTATCATTGTTTATGATAGTTGACTTTGGAAGTTTCATCTTTGGTGTGTTGTGCAATTGTATTCTAATTTTAGTATTTAATTTTGTGTAAAATTCATTATCAACTATTCACATAGATCACCGAATATGTGTGGCCAAATGTATTATATTCATACATTACAATTCGAATGTCTACAATGGCTTACAGTCCAATATCGCCATTAAATATATCAACAGCAATCTTCTTCCTAAAGTACTACCCATGGCTACTATCAAATTTAAGTTTGCGCCCAAACATTAAATAAATCGTAAACATTAACAAAAAAACGCCACAATCGCCACTTCCAAGTTCTTGTTGTGGCACATCCTTGACTACTCTAACTTTCCAAGAGTTCGCACTCTGCAGGTCAGGACGGATGTAGTAGATTCCAACAGCCTCAAGCCATTGAGGGAATATGACTGTAAATGGTTTGAATTGATGTAAGTACGTTTTATCGTCGGCAAATGACAATAATGAGTCATAAATCTGCACCCTCTTCGCCCGAAGGTCCGCTCGAGCCAGTACCTACTGATCACCGCCCAAATTTACAGGGATAAATATCTGCATATACAGCATGAACATAAATTTATAGTCTTCGTAATGTAGAAAATTTAAACAACATAAACATTGAGCAGCAATACGCACCACATCGACTTCCGTGAACGATTTCGACATGATATCTTCTCGTCCATCAACATAGCTATTAAGGTTACCTCCATATTGTAATGAATGGACATCACACTGACCGTTGTTCCATAATTGCTTCAGGAACACCTAATCGGTATATTGCACGAGAGTTAAATTATTAACTGTGATGTCGTCATTGAATAAGGAGATAAGAAAATGAATGAATATTAAGTCTTCAAAACTCGTTACCCAAAAATAAGTATCCGTGTGGGTGACGCGCTGAAGTAAGGCATTCGGATACTGCCGTTGTTTTTGACTGATCAAGCGAAAATAAGCGTGAATATGCTGTAAAAAGCAGAGAAATAGAAACATGTCAATTGATAACATAACATAATATAGAAGAAAATTGAACAGTAGTACAAGAATTGAATGTGTGGTTTTAAGAATACTCACTTTGTCACCAAGCCATCCCATTGAAGAGTTGCCTAAGAGTATGTCGAAGAATTTTTGCGACTGTTGGACTGGGGCATCTACGGTGATTCCGCTAGCGAACCACTGATCAAACTCCTGAAATAGCCGTGAATCTTCGAGGCCCCTAAGCGGATTTATATCGACACTCGTTCTTTTATCAATGTCGGCCTCCGTGATTTGGAGTGTAGGTAGAGGCCTGATATTTCTTCCTCTCTTGAAAAGAGGAATTAAGTAAGGACTGCTAAACAAATATGACGGTCTGTATTGACGTCCGAACTTACTTACTCCAGGAGGCACCTCTGTGATGATCTGCACACTGTCTCCACTGACGTCTCCGTGGAAGCTGTACAACGACATGGGGGTGTAATCATCCTGATTGCTGGCATCTGTGTGAATTCCATAGTCATCCGGGGCCTAGCAATTCGGCAAGATGAACGGATTAAACTTATATATCATTTAAAACAAAAAGAACGCAACAGTTGCATTTAAATATGCTCACCGTATACGAGCGTCCAATTGGAGAGTCACCATGTGAGCGCTTCGAAGAACTATCACTGAACGAGGCCATAAATCTCATTATTGCTTTTCTACATTGTTGTTGTTCTCTGCGCTCTGCCTGAAAATCGGCCCTTAGTTCAGAAATGGACTGCTCAATGTTGTCCATCCGTTGGATGAGTGTATCATGACGGGACTTTGTCCTCGGCTGTTGGCACCAAACGAAGACATAAATGAGAGAGTGTTCACATACAAGTTGTATGACTACTATGACAATGAAATATAAAATCATAAGTCACCTCTGAGACATGTGCGTTGTCAAAATCATGTGCCAATTCATGACGGTCATCACCACCAACCTCATCTTCAACGGGAGTGTGCTCTACCTGTGTTCGGGTCGTGAAGTCGTGATCCTCCTCTTCTGGCCTTGTAACGAGTGGCGCGTTAATTGAAGGTTGATGCCGCACAAAGTTACATTCAATTTGAGTAATCGAGACCCACATTACTGCGCAAAGTGAGTAAAAAATCAGTAAACGATACCCACATTTACGACCCAACTTGGAATATATGGCACATAACCCGCCACATTCATCCAATATTTGGAGGCTTTCTCCTTTCCCTCCGGTTTGATTGTTTGTAAAATATTTCCCTGTTGTAATTAATACCAAAGTTTAAATTACTGTGAGCGCTGTGTAGTATTTAGTAAATAAAAAAGTGGCTATATACATAGGTACGCATATATTACTTACAAGACGAGAGTTGTCATTCAGATATGCAAACACTTCAGCAAAGTTGATCTTAGAAGAAGCGATAGGTTTCCACTGTACGATCCGAGGAATCTTCCTTTTAGTTTTCACTACCCACTCGGATGGCAGTCTGCCAATTGCTTCAAAGATCCATGCCTACAACAACGAAATATATAAACTCATAAAACGTATCATTAAATATTCATTATTTTAAAATTAAAATAATGGACGAGAATATCCACACACCTGCACTCTATATGTAAAGCCGTAAACATTGTATTTTTCAATCTTATGCTTGGGTTTTTTGGCGCAAGCGTCCTTAAATTTCTTGGCTTTCCCGTTCAATGCATTGTCAAGACTTTCATATATCGTTTCCCATGACAAAAGGCCCCACGGACGACTTCGAAAGTGATCTATGTCATCTACATCGTTAAGCAATGAGAAATTGATTTGACAATGATCCTTTCTTCCATTCAATACTCTGTCCGCAAAGTAAAACAGCGCGACTTTAGCGCATCATTGTCATCCATAACTTTGAAGTCTAACTCCATGAACCTTGACTCGAACTCGGCAAGATTGATTTTGCGAAACAAACCATCAAAATACTTGTTTAGTAACCTGTGCGTTGTTTTATGCTCCCTCAGCACGACATATTGACCATAGCAAAGTCCCGTAACTAGGCACCACTCTCCAATAGATAACCGTATCAATTCGTCCCCAATCTGAAACCATAACTGATCATTGTTCTTACTTTCTCCATGTGCCACTTGCCTAAGCAACACATTATGGACAATTATGCCGCTGAATGGAAAGCTTCGGCAGTCAAGGAAGTGCCCAAATATGTCTTCCTTGAATAGTTTCAATTGTCGTTTTCTACATTTCTCTCGGATGGCGTTGACCACTGTATCTAATTTACACATGCTTGTGATACGGCCGGGAAAGTGATCGGCATAAGGTACCTTCAGAATCCCCGGTTCTTTCATTGGTCCGGGCGGATTATGCTTCTTAATTTTCAATTTCTCCATTTATCTGAAACAAGTTACAAAATAAATGTGTTAGATGACATAATTACAAGTATGAAAAACCCCCAACATTTAAAAAAAAAAAAATCCTGCTCCAGGGTGCGACAGGGCCCCTGTCGCACCAAGAGCCAGTGGCTCTAGGTGCGACGGGGCACCGCAGGGGCGACGGGCCTCGCCTGCCTCGTGCGCACGGGCTGCACCTACCTCACGCGCGCGAGGGAGTGACAGGGGCCGTCGCACGCACCGCGCGCACGCGAGGAGGGCGCATGCGCGAGCTGCGCGTATGCGTCGCGCTCGCTGTGCATGCGACAGGGCTGTCGTGCGAGCACGCGGGCGCGCTGTGCGTGCCACATTATGCCTGTCGACCCGTGCGATACCCAGCCTTGCATTGTTTTATCCATCACTAAATGCACTTTATATACTCAAAACAACACATACAACTCAACAATCCCCTCATCAAACATTGATTTTATTAAAACTAAATATAAATTGTCTAAGAGAAATTTTATCAAACACTTGATATGCACAACTTATAACTCATCATTCTAATTAAATTTTCTTCATCATAACACTCCAACAACCTATAGATCTATCACAACACAAATCAATTTCACGCTAATCATTATAAAAGGTTGAATTTTGTTATCTAGGGTTTGAACTCTTTTGAAAATTTTGGATTCGTTTCCGGTTCCGCTAGATTATGGTGGATCCGGTTCGATATAAAGTCACCGAGCCTTCGTTGTCGCCGTTGGTGTTGCTGTTGCTGTCGCCGGCTGCCGGATGCCGTTCGCCGTTTTTCGTTCGCTGTTTGCCGTTCGCCGTTGAAGATGATAACGTTCGGTGGAGTAATGTGAGTTTAGGGGGGAGAAATGTTGAGGGTAGTTTGGGATGAAAATGAAAATTTTGGCTAGTTATGATAGGATTTTATTGCTGTGGTTATTTTCGAAATTTGGCAAAATTTTTTGGCTATATTTGTAAATTTCCCAATTTGTATAGAAATTCTAATTAAAATATTTATGTTACGATAAATATTTAGAATTATTTTTTACTATGTTTAACTTCGTTTCTTATCTTTAAACTTTTTTTTTTTTATTTTACGCATACGCATGCTAGATCCGAGGCTAGTTCTTGAGAATTGTGGCCCAGACAAAATTAGAGAATCACAAATGTACTGAACTTTTCCAAATATGCACTCTAATGTTTGATATGTGCTTTCTGCTCATGACGTACTTTCCTGAAATTAAAACAATTAGACAACGACTCTTTGATAATTTTTTTTTTTTTTTTGCCTATGACTCTTTGATAATTTAATATTGGATGGCTGTGCATTTTAAGTGGAGTATCTTTTGGAGGTCATAACTTGGGTTATAAATGTCTATTTTCGGCATATAATATACTGTTTCGAAGCTTACAATGAGGCGAGGCAAATCTAATCCAGAACTATTTCTGCCTTTCTATCCTGGGGTCGATCCACAAATTCTGCTTCCTTCCTGGTTATTTTCTAGTTTTAAGATTTTTTTCTTGTTTTTCCTGATTCTTCTAGGACTTTTATATTTTTTTCTAGAACTTGGAATTGAATGCCATTTGTTTTCCTTTTTCTTATTTTGATTAGAAGAATTTTATTATAAAATAATATTTCAGATTTACCTATTTTGGTAAATTCGCTATATTTAGGGTTATTATATAAAGGGGCCAACAACTCTAGATTTGTACTATTTAGAATTATTCAATAAACTCATTATTTAGAAATCTTTGTTTCTTCTATCAATCCATTTTCAACATTTCCATTTTTTCAGTTGATATCAGAGCAAGTTCGCTTGCCATCATGGTACGACTACATGAACAAAGAAACAACCGTTCGGAAGATGATAATCAAGGGATGTAGGCTCAAACTGTGGAAGCTGTTTGACAGGCGGTCGTAAAAGCAGCCTTGCAAGCGATGGAAGATATCTATAACCTGAGATTGGTGGCGATCGAGTAGGCAATCGAAAGTCTTAAACTTTCCATGAACGACGATTGAGATAGATGTCAACAATAAAGAGTTGACTGTGAGGAAGAAGTTTAGAGAGTCAATCATGGTGAATAGCCTAGCGATTTCAACCATGTAGAACCTCAAGACAACAATATAGAAATAGTGCTTGAGAATTTAGGCCCTTCGCAACGAATGCTAGTGCGTGCTTGTGAAAAGATAGGAAGCAATTCTAAGGAAGAAGAATCTGTGGAAGGAGATAGAAGGTGCGGAAAGAGTTCAGATTATAAGATCATCGTTGATAGTTTAGATTTTTATGGTGAGATGTATGTTGAAGAATTTTTGGACTAGATATCAATAGTGGATAGTTTCTTTGAGTATATGGATATTCCTTAAGAGAAGTGGGCTACGCTTGTGGCATTCAAATTGAAGGACACAACTTTTGCATAATGGCAACACGTACAGAATCAGAGAAGAGTTGCGGGAAAGTAATTCATTAAGTCGTGGCCTAGAAGTCAGAGGATGATGAAAGAGTACTTCTTACTAACAGATTAGTTGCAGTAGTTGTATTTCAAATATCAAAACTGCAAGTAAGAAAATCACCATATGAATGAATACACGAAAGAATTTTATCGTCTACATATGAGAAATAATATGGATGGGCTAGAATTTTGGAAAGTTACAAAATATATTGGTGGATTAAGACAAGAGATACAAGATGAGATAGTGGATATGTTAGAGACTTCGGCTCATTAGTTGCTAGGGCTAAAAAACTGGAGAAAAGGAGGCAGTGAGCTATTTCTAGAACTCGGTGGCGGTAATCTACTGGTGGCAGAATAGACCCAGTGGTCTTGGGATCGAGAATAAGCAGAAAACATGAGTTGGCGGTAGTCAGATGTAACAATAGCACAACAGTAATTAAGGCAACAGCAACCACTTTGGCAGTAGTAGAACAACCCACACACTAAGCTTATGCTAAACAGGTGTCTGAAGTGTGGAGAACCAGGACATCGATTGAGTGACTATCATTCAAAGAATTTGAATTTGGTAGAGGCTGAAGTAAAAAAGACAGAGGCAGATGTTGTTGAGGATGGGCATGACAAAGAAGCTTTGGAGTTGGAAGCAGATGAGGGAGAGATGCTAAATTGCATTGTGCAGAAAATTTTATTAGCGTCGAAGTTTAAAAAAGATGACCAGTGCAATAAGATTTTCAGAACACGTCGCACCAACAACGATAAAGTGTGCAATGTGATAATTGATAGTGGCAACAACGAGAATATAGTCTCGAAGGCACTCGTTTATGAGGCTTTCGACAGAAAAACATTCAGCACCATACATAATAGGATGGATAAAAAAAGAAACACGAGTGACAGAAATATATCATGTTTTGATCTTTATTGGAAAGATTTATAAGAGTGATATGGCATGTGATATGATAGATATGGATGCGTGCCATCTGTTATGGGTAGACCTTGGCAGTTCGATGTTGATACAATATATAAAGGAAGGGATAATGTGTATGAGTTTTGGTGGAATAGTAAGAAAGTTTGTTTAGTGCCTTTAATAAACAAAAAAAAAAAAAAAAGAATTCTAAGGTTAAAGGGAAGAAATTTATGGCTATTGTCTAAGGCCATCTAGAGGTTGATTGTGATGGTTACAAGAAACCGTAGAAGGAAGATAAGCTTGAGGTGAAGACTATTCCTAAAGAGGTGCAGCCAATGTTAGCTGACTTCACTGATATTATACCTTCAGATATGTTAGATGGGCTGCTGCCTTTAGGAGATATACAGCATCATATAGATCTAGTTCCTGGTGCAAGTTTTACCTAACTTGCCCTATTAATGTAAGTCCTCACGAGCATGCAATTTTGTAAGGACAAGTTAATAAGTTGCTGCGAAAAGGGTTCATTTGTGAGAACATGAGTCCATGCACTGTACTAGTTTTGTTGGTGCCAAAGAAAGATGGGACTTAGTGTATGTGTGTGGATAGCATGAGGATTAATCAGATTATAGTGAAGTATCATTTTTCTATTTTCACATTTTGATATTTGGTAGAGTAATTAGATGGTGCTCGGGTTTTCTCGAAGATAGACTTGTGCAGTATAAAAGATAGCATTCAAAACAAAAGAAGGATTGTATGAGTGGTTCGTGATGCCATTTGGATAGTCTAATGCACCAAATACTTTCACGCTTGATGAATTAGGTGCTTAAGCCTTTTTTTTCTAATTTATTTTGGTATGCTTTGTCGATATCTTGGTTTGTTCCATTGATATGGTGACGCACTTGGAGCATTTGAACATGGTTATGGAAGTGTTGTGGAGAAATAAGCTTTACATTAATAAGAAGAAGTGCAGCTTTCTATACAGTAATGTAAAGTTTTTGGGCTTTATAGTTGGTGCATATTGGATTAAAGCCATTGAGTCAAAGATACAAACCATTAGAGAATGGCCTACGCTCAAGACTGTAAATGAAGTTAAAAGTTTTCATTGGCCTGGCAATGTTTTATAGAAGGTTCATTCACTGTTTTAGTACTATAGCCGCACCTTTTACGGAGTGCTTGAAGAAAGGAAAGTTCAAATGGAGAGAAGCGGAAGAGGTGAGTTTTGCTTTACTAAAGGATAAATTGTCGACCGCTCTTGTGTTAGCCTTGCCAAACTTCAACAACTTGTTTGAGGTCAAGTGTAATGCTTCTAGCAGGGGAATTGGGGCTGCTCTTTCACAAGAAGGGCAACCAATTGAGTATATGAGTGAGAAGTTGAATGAGGCACAACAGAAGTGGCCTACTTATGACCAGGCGTCTTATGCCATACTTAGGGTGTCGAAGACATAGGAGCATTACTCGATTTAGAAGGAATTCGTGCTTTATAGTATCACTGAGCATTGAAGCAATTTAACAATCAACAAAATCTGAGCAAGATGCATGCGAGATGGGTAAGTTATATGCAAAAAGTCTCTTTTATTTTAAAGCACAGATCTGGGCAGCAGAATAAAGTGGCAGATGCGCTAAGTAGGCGAGCAACTTTACTTGTAACTCTAGTCAGCGAAGTTACTAGTTTTGAGTGCTTGAGAAAGTTGTACGTTGAAAATGATGACTTTGCGTATATTTAGGATCACCGCATCAATCATCAGAATGCGTAGGATTTCCTAATTCACGATGGATATCTATTCAAAGCTAATCAGTTAGGTGTGGCTCGATGCTCTTTAGGGGTGCATATCATCCATGGGTTGCATGACAGAGGATTGGATGGATATATTGGACAAGATAAGACCAAGGCACTTGTGGAGGATCATTATTATTGGCTGTAGTTAAATACAAATGTACGGAAGATTGTACAGAGGTGTCGGGTTTGCCAAGAAGGCGAAGGACACGCGTAGAATACGGGTTTATACATGCTATTACTTATTCTAGAAAATATTTGGTTGGATCTATCATGAACTTTGTGTTAGGATTGCCATGCACAAGGATGGGTTGAGATTCTATATTGGTGGTGGTGGATAGGTTTTCGAAGATGGTGCAATTTATTACTTGTAAGAATACTGAAGATGCCACTCCAGTTGCGCATTTGTTCTTTCGAGAGGTGGTGCGTTTGCATGGCGTTCCAAAAACAATAACTTCTGACAGGGACGTGAAGTTCATTAGCAAGTTTTGCTATCATCTATGGGATAAGTTTAATACACTGTTGTAATTTAGTAGTGCTTTCCATCCACAGACATATGGGCAAACAAAAGTGGTCAATCACACTTTGGGCCACATGTTATGTTGTATTTGTGGTGACAAGCAACGAAACTGGGAAGCTGTTTTGCCTCAGGTCGAGTTTGCTTACAACAGTATGGTGAATCGATTTACCAATAAGACCCCTTTTGAGATTGTCTACACTTATTCCCCACGCTATGTGTATAATCTAGCTATCATGCCTATGGCTGGAGGAGAAAGCAAAGTAATGAATAATGTAGCAGAAAAGGCTCTTCATATTCATGCCGAGGTTCGAGCTCACTTGGAGGCTGCAAATGCTAAATATAAGGTTGAAGTCGACAAGCACTGTCATAGGAAAATGTTTGAGGAAGGTAATTTGGTGATCGCATATCTACAATGGAGTCGTTTCCCTAGGAATCACAATAAATTAAACAAGTGCAAGTATAGACCATTTCACGTGGCATGGAAGATTAATGATAATGCCTATGTGCTTTAGCTACCCGACAACTAGAATATCTCTCACACTTTCAACATGGCTGATCTATTTGCTTATCATCGAGGTGATGAAGAGTTGTATCAGCCTAACTCGATGATGAGTTTTTTTCCAAGTGAGAGAGATTGATGTAGGATGGTTGTGTATTACAAAGGGGTAGGGGCAATTTTTGATGTATACTATACTGTTTCAAAACTTACTACGAGATGAATCTAACCCAGAACCGCTTGTGCCATTCTGCTTCGGAGTTGAACCGGAAATTCCGCTTCTTTCCTAGTTGTTTTGTAGTTTTATGATTTTTTTCCTATTTTTCCTGATTCTTCTAGGAATTTTATTTTTTTTCTAGAACTCGAATTTGAATGCTGTTTATTTTCTTTTTCTTTTTTTATCAGAAAAATTTTATTACAAAATAATATTTCAGATTTTCCTATTTTGGTAAATTCACAATATTTAGGGTTATTATATAAAGGGACCTAAAAATCCTAGATTTTTACTATTCAAAATTATTCAATAAACTCATTATTAGAAACCTTTGTTTCTTCTATCAATTTACTTTCAACGTTTCCGATTCATCATAATTCGTAGGAGTTCAATGAAAAAATCTCATGACCTATGAGATTTATTCTTATTATTTCTCATTCAATAATTTATAATTTTAATATTACTCAAAATCTTGGACAAATATCCTCTCTTTTATCTTTTTTTTCTCCTCTTCTTTTGTCTCTCTCTCTCTCTTTTCTTATCTCTTCTTATTTTATAAGTTGCTAAGATTAAGTTTTGCATTTGTGTTTTTTACTTTATTTATAATCAAGCCAATCTTCTTTTACTAGATTATGAAGATAAGGAGAGGAAAGGATAGCAAGAAATAGGGAGAGGATCCTAATCCCAAAAGTTTTTGTTTTTGTTTTTTTTTTTTTCCTTTCTGGTGAATGCGAACAAAAATATCTCAAATGCTAGGTCTTTTCAACCATATATATAACACACAAATTTAATTATTTTCGGATTAATACCATTAATTCAAATAATTTAGTTAGTCTTGGACTTTACTTTTCCGTTTAACTCATTCTATTTCATTGTCAATTTTCAAGCATGATATTTCTCTAAACACTGCTGTGTCATTGCTTGATGATAATCTTCTTTTGAAAAAAAAAAAAAGGGGTCTTGTGGTGTAGATGTATTCTTATTTGATTATTCACTTTCTTGTCCTATACTTAATTAATCATTCTTGTCCTATACTTAATTAATCATTCACTCGACCAATGGATATATAAGCCAGTTGCCGTTTGAAGTGAAGTAAAATTCACTAGGATTTATGGTCTGACATTAAGAACTCTTTACATTCTCATCGGGAATCAACACATATCTAGGTTATTTGCTTTATTACAGTAATGCTTTATCCCAATTTCAGTTTTACATATGTAGCATTTATGTTAATCAACAAATTCCCTTGTAATACTTAAAAAAAATAAAAAATTCTGTGTTCTTATCTTGATAACATATTCATTGCAATTCTGATCACAATAGAAGATTGTCAGATGATCCATATTTCTTGAGAATAGAGGACAGAGGATAGGATAGAGGGTGGGTGACGTTTTCCAAAGCAGCCACTTGCACTTGTTCACTCCTTTAAAAAAAAAAAATCACTGGAGGATAATTCTTGGGGAAGCAAAATCCTTTAAAGATTCAGTGCAACTAATTTCTTTGTTATAATTTCGACTGAGGGTTATTAGTAAGCTGTGGTGTTATTACTTTTAACATTGTGTGTTTGCTAAAACTAGTTGATTCAACAATTTTACAAGAACTTTGTATTTACGTAGTGTGCAAATCATTGAGATTGCTGTGTTGAGGAGTTGTTGCTTTTGCGGGTATTGCTGATCATCTTTTTTATTTCTGCGTTTGAATTTCTGGGTCTATTGATCTGCTGGACATAATTCCAGGTGGTATTGTTGATTGATTGGTATTGTGTAACGAATTTAAAAATAACAATGTTTCTTTATGGGTTGGAAGTGTAAAAATAAATACTTAATATTTAGGTTATTTCTAAATTTTAGTAGGGCTTTATGATAAATCAAATTAAAAATAAAGTAAATATCAAATTAAATTTGTAAATTTTAAAAGATCAAGGGCGAGGGGCGGGGGGGGGGGGGGGGGGGGGGTTTTCAGCTCCTCCTAGTCCTAATGTGGCGTCGTCAATGTGTGTACATATATATGTATATACGTATAGTCTGTGTTTTTTTTAACTTATTTTTTATTTTATTAAAATCAGGAATTCTTAATTAAAAAATTACTATATATATATATATATATATATATATTATCCAAAATTAAATTTAATAATCTTAATATTCAGGGCAATATTAGTGTGCTTTAATTTCCGCAACATACCAGATTTTTGTAGTCTGAATAATTGACGACGGATGAGTCCTCTCACAAGCTCAAACGGACCGGTCTACAGTACCTTTACTTATATTTTACCAAATTTTTTAATATATTATATATCAGCTCTTGGAAAACAATTTTACAAAGGCTTTTGCTAAGTTGCAGCTGCTGTAACTTACAGCAGCTGCAAAAACAACATGAACAGTACTACACGTGGGTACTGTTCATATTATTTTGCAGCTGCTGTAAGGGATTCCCTTTTACAAAAGGTATTCGTCAATTGTCTTCCATATGTTTTCTTCCTGATATGAGGCAAGTCCACAGTATGATATTCATCTTAATTAATTAAAATGATTATGGACCTGATTTGATTCCGTTTTCTCAAACAATGTGTATCGTATCTTGGAGTTTGTATTTGACAGAATAAATTAATGCTATATATTGATAGACTGTGTGCCAGAACGTACAGAACCACTATCTATTTTCAAATGGCCCCATGAATTAATGAGGTTATGGCTTTGGCGTGCCAGATAATAAAAGTTGTCGGCAGATATAGAGACGTAGATCCATAACGTTAGCTGTAATATAAAATCGAAAATCATAATAAATAAAAAATAAATTGCCAGGAGATGATTTTATCTGAAATTTCACTTGCATGGTTTTGAACACATTCAAATTTGTGCGAAAATTCATAATGGATAATATGGCCTTTGCTACAATACATGCATGTATGAGATACATGTAAGTAATGAAAAAATTAAAAAAACTTTGCAATTGTTTGGCTGCCAAGTTAAAAAATAATAATAATAAATAACTGGATCAACTAGTTTATGCAACCGGTTGTCCCTTAAATCAATTAAATAATAATAAATAATATAATAATTAAATATAATAAATAAAATAAATAATATAATAATTATTATTTTAATAGTAAAGTTCTCATAATAATAAAAAATGAGTTTTAAGTTTAATCGTTCCAATATCAAGATTAATGATAGGTATCACATATTTATTGGTCGATAATTTGTATGATTTTCAAGGTTGCAAATCAATGATTTTATGTTTCATGTTCATTGTCCTAAGTTTCAAATTACTTTCATTTCAAGTTTAATAGTCCCAATTTCAAAAGCAATGGTAGGTGTTTCATATTTATTGGTCTATTATTTGTAAGATTTTCGAGTTGCAAGTTAATGATCTTGTATTTCATGTTCATTGCCATAAGTTTCAAGTTACTTTGGTTTCAAGTTTAATGATTTTAATTTTAAGAGTAATGGTAGGTATTTCATATTTATTAGTTCATTATTTATAAGATTTTTAGGGTTGTAAATTAATGATCCTATGTTTTATGTTAATTGCCTTAAGTTTAACGATACTTTGATTTCAAGTTTAATGATCATAATTTCAAGATTAATTGTATATTTTTCATATTTATTAATCCATTATTTGCAAGATTTTTAGGGTTGCAAGTAAATGATTCTATGTTTCATTTTGATCGCCTTAGGTTTCAAGTTACTTTAGTTTTTAAGTTTAATGGTCTCAATCTCAAGAATAATAGTAGGTGTTTCATATTTTTTGGTTTATTATTTGTAAGATTTTCAAGATTGCAAATTAATGCTTCTATGTTTCATATTCATTGCCCCTAAGTTACGAGTTACTTTACCTTCAAGTTCAATGGTCCCAATCTCAAGATTAATGGTAAGAGTTTCATATTTATGATTGGTCGCCTTTTTGCCCTTTTTATATAAAGCCTAACCAACCTATGGTAGAGGGATATGTTCTGCTGAAGCCCGATC
The DNA here is from genome assembly GCA_030449075.1 of Murraya paniculata. NCBI lineage: Eukaryota > Viridiplantae > Streptophyta > Magnoliopsida > Sapindales > Rutaceae > Murraya > Murraya paniculata. The sequence goes on along the minus strand of JAEVFN010000004.1, from coordinate 41,412 downwards.
AAAACCCATCAAGGCTCGCCCCAAGTTCGGCCCGCTCAGAAAAAAATATATAATAAGGATGCAGTAAGTTATGTTATGTGTCATTAATCCGCCATTTTGTAAAGTTACTTTAACATGAACATTAAAAAAAGTTACTAAATTTAACAACACTCATTGCACCACTACTATTTACTTAGTCTTAAATCTAACTATTCAATTGATCACTGTATATACTTCAATAGCAGCTGCTTTTGACCACACACCTCTTTTACCAAGTTACCATTATAACTAAATTTGAAAATATTGCGCAAACGGATCGCCGCTTGGAAATTATAGGTTTCCTGTTTGAGTTTCAAATACTCAACTAATCGTAGTCGGTTTATCGTTTGAAGTTTGCGGTTCATCATTTTAATTCCAAAAACTCTCCAAATGGAATCAGTTAGCCACTTCATGTTAGTAGTTAGCCGTTCGTGCCCGAAAATTACAATTTTGCCACAAACATTATGAAACTCAATCAAGCCTATTTTTCAAGATTTCAAAAAATACTTGTTAATTTCAAAAATCATAAAAACATTTTCTATTTTGTCCATATGCTTTGAAAATAACTCATTTCATAAAATCATTTTTATGATATATATATATATATATATATATATATATATATCATAATGGTACATTTATTATAATTTTAAAATATACATAGAATTCTTTTTTGTTAATTTTAAGAATATAGAATATAATATTATAATTCTTCTATCAATTTTTTTTTTTTAAAAAAATTTATTCTGGTAAGTTGCATATTGCAAAACTAAATTTAATGTTAAAACAATGATTTGTCATTGAGGGATTATTTTAGTGTAAGTTGGAAGCCAAAAGTTCTCAAAATAATATTAAATTAAAAGATTAACAAGCTTGATATTTTGGTACTTGATTAATTATGGAGATCACTCAGAAAAGAACAAAACGGAAAAGATAATTAAGCAAACATCAGTAAGAAAATACGGGATAAATCACAAGGTCATATAAATTTTAGACCCTCACTGCAACAAACAGTTATATCACCGACGAAGTATTTCCGAGGGCTTAATATATCTTTGATAATAAGTACTTTTTCATAAGGTGTAAGATGGCGTTGGATAAGGATGAAAATATGATAAATATTTCCGAGGGCAGTCTGCCCTTGGTGATGATGAATAACTTGTCAAAAATGCCTACTAGACTCAATTAGAAGCACTATGAAATTTACAAACTTCGGGCCGATCTTTGAAGTAGAGCACTAAAACCACAAGCCCACAACTATAACTTTCAATAATTCACGCTAATACTTGGCAAAATTTTTTCTAGTAAATTTAATTACACTTGGTAACATTAAAAACCTAAAAGAATGAAATACAAATAAAAAGCTAAGAAAATACAGAAGGAACGAAAAAATAAACAAAAGGAAAAAATTAAAATGGACATGTTCATTGTTCACTTTTTAAAAGAAACGAAAAAGAAAAAAATTGAAGAGAACGAAAAAGAAAGAAAAAAAGGGAAAATATCTTCAATCATTGCAACACCAGCACTCACATCTCTCACTTTGCAATTCTTCATTGTTCATTTCTCGTGCAGGCACTTCGATAATTATTTCACAATTCCTTTCTCTATTTGCACCAGATTTCATTTTTTTTTTTCCTTCAATTAACTTAGGGTTAGGTTATAGTTTCCATGATTGATGAGTCTAAAGGCCAATTATTTCTCCTAAGTTTGTAATTGTTACCATCTCTTGCATAATCGCTCACTCTCTGCTTCTAATTTTGTTTTAGGCCAAATGGTAGCTTCCTATAAGTCCGGGTGATACTATTGCATTTTTTTTTAATTTTTTAATTTTTTTTTTTTAGCTCTTACACGTGATGCTAATTATTTAGAATTCATTGTTTGTTATCTGATTTGGATTAATTTTAATGATTCTCTACACCTTTTCAGTTTTATGGAAAAGCAACTGTGAAAGATTTGAATCTGAAAGTTCACAATATTGTAGCATGCTATGTCTTGCAAAATTGTGAGAACTGCCAATCATATATAAAGTAAGATTTGTGATAGATTATTTGCAATTTAAATTAAAATGTAATCTATCATAATATTGAAATGAGTTGTTCGTATTGATAGGGAACACAAGAGCATACTTGTTAGTTCAGGTGTTGAAAGCATGGAGAGTGTGCATAGACAAGAATTTGTTGATTGGTTTAGATGTAGGGTAAGATAGATACAATGTCTAACATTTAGGTATTTTTATCGTTTTCATTTATTTTACTACAATTTACTAAACTTTCTTTTATGTTTTATATATAGATCATTAAGGTCTATAATGATGGACAGGTTCACAAGGAAATGCTTTGTTCAGCCCGTGGTCCTGACAGGCGTGTTACTTGTTACCCGTGTTGTAATGTTAATGGTTTTAGGTTTCACACTATGGAACCTGATGAAACAAGTAAAACTCAAAATTGTGGAGTTATGGTGAGAGAGGAACATGAAAATAAAAATATACCTTACTATGGACTAATAAAAGACATTGTTGAGCTTTCTTATATAGAAGGAAATAAAGTTGCTTTGTTTGATTGTAACTGGTTTGATACAAATAGGCAAGAGATTGATTATAAGAAAGATCGCTATGAGATACTTAGTGTTAATACCAAGCAAACGTTAAATACTGAAGAATCATTTGTGTTAGCATCCCAAGCATTCCAAGTTTATTATGTGAAAGGGATGAATGAACCGTCTTGGAGTGCTGTAGTTGATACAAAGCCCAGGAACCTTTATAAGATGCCTTTTTCCATGGATGAAGAAGAACCATATCAAGAAGAAGAGATAAAATGTGATAATACACATGGTAATCTTGAGGATGATGAAGATGAAATGTTGTGGACTGTATGGATATTGATTAAACATGGTAACTTATTATGATTTTGTACAGTTTATGCTATATTATTTTATTATCATGTGGGTTTTGTAACTATTATTAATTAATCTAAGCATTTCTACCATTCGTGTTTGTTTGGAATACTGTGGTTTGAATGTTCAATTGGCTTCTAATGATGCTTTATTCTTTGAAATTCTTGCAGGAATTCTAGGAGAAGGTTTGATAGAATGATTAAAAATGGAAAGTCTCCAACCATAAACAAAAGAAAGTCTCCAGCTATATACAAAGGGAAGTCTCTAGCTGTAAACAAAAGGAAGTCTCCAAAAACTACTAACAATGGGAAGTCTCCAGCTACTAATAAAAGGAAAAAGACAGCTGAAATTACAAGATCAAATGATAGTTGCTGGCAAAGGAAAGTTTCAATCTAGCACATATAACAGGGATACTGAATCAGCTTCCATAACTGGTGGTGAAGCTTCATGTTTTACTACAATTGATTAAGGTAATAATTTAATAGTTAATGCACAATTAAATTCAAATTAATGGCTAATTTACATCTTATTTGATTTCGTATCAGCTACAAGTAGTAAAAATTAAAAAACTGGTTGAGAAAAGGCCAAAGGAGTTGATCGAAGGGATGGTTTGACTTTAGAGATATATGATGGTAGGTAAATCAACTTCATGTTTTGGTTTTGTGTGTAGTTTACATTTAATTCTTTTCGTTCTAATAGCTTGAAATTTACTTAATATTTTTACTCACAATTTGTAAGGATCATAACACCGAAAGCTGTACGTGAAATTGGTGTCATCTTCAATAGCAGCATCAATGGGCCATATATTAAATATTTTGAATATCCAAGGGAAGAAATTGAAACGCTATTTGCTTGTTTCAAGGAAGCACAATTTTCTTATACATGTACAGAACAAAAGCTTAAAGATGTCGTAGAACTTCATGTAAAAATTCGTTTTTCAGATTGGATGTCAGAGCTGAGGAGGGGAATTTTTAAGAAGTATCCATCTGTTGGAGGCTGTTATGCACAAGCTCTTGAGAATGTGCCTCCAATAATATGGAGACAAATGGTTAACAAATGGATGGATAAGGGGTGGAGGGTACCAATAATGACTATTAGCATAGTACTTTTTTGTCGTTTTCTTTCCTGAGCTTTGCTATTATTTTAATTCATCAGTGAATTATAGTTGCCAGAACCATTATAGAAATAAGGAACTTGTAAATCTTGTCCATGTACTTTATACCTGAGTTTTTCTTGATGGGTTCATAATAACCAAGTTGATTTTATGCTTTTTTTTTTAAACTTATATATACAAAGCAAGCCCAACAAACAAGAGGAACCGAACCAAGTCCAAACTTATTCATACGACAGGTTTGGTTCCAATGGCTAAGCATAGAAAAAAAATAATAAGAGAAAATGTTTGACTTTGATCATAACAAAAGTGGTTTTTATTTATTATGATCTTATTGAATTTCAATTCTTTATTGTAGCAACAAATAGGTACTGAACTTAGTCCACTTGATTTATTCAAGATGTTTTATGTAAGGAAGAATGGGACATGGGCAAGTAACAAGGCAAAGGAAATGCATGTGGGTATTTGATATTAAATTTTCAAAATATTCCTGATTTTTTTTCATGATTTCATTACTATATGCACACACAAATGTATGTATTTATTATAGAAAACAATGGAATCAATGAGATCAACTGTTATAGATCAAGGCTCCCCCGGTGGATGAATGGAAAATATACCGAGAAGTGACAGGAGAACCAGCACATGGTCGTGTTGTTGGTTGGGGAGCAGGCATCAAAGGCAAGGATGTATATGGTTCTCCAAGTCAAGTAGGCAAAAAGCATCAACGTACTAATTTGGAAGTAAAAATAAAAGACTAGAGAAAGAAGTCAAGAAACTGACACAAGAATCATCTCAGAAGGTATAGGTTGTTTGTTTCATTTTATTAATAGATTAAGTGAATGAGTATGTTCTATGTTTTGAGTTCTCATGGAAAATGATTGGTGACTTGTCATTGCTTTGTTAGTTGATGAACCTAAGTGATTATGGACAAGCTTATAATATAGGTGGATGATGGAATAATTATCAGATTTTTTCAAACGGAGATTTTTTTAAAGGAATTTTCATCATTCTCATAAGTCTCAGCTTCTTTATTATATTTTATGCCAATTTTCGTTTTAGTAATAATAGTGATTAAAATTCCTTCTTTGCAACATTTGTTGCTGTTAAAAAAAAGAAAAAGGAAAGAGAAGAGGCGGTTGAGAAAGAAAAAAATAAATAAAAGGAATGAAATTAACAAAAAAGATAAGCATAAGAACACATGAGAAAGAGAGAGAGAGAGGAAGTTGTCAACCCAACCTGAAACTCGACCCGCGAACCCGACCTGGTCATATCTCTGATTTCTAACCACCCTACCGACCAATTAAGGTACCGATTGAAAGCCCTTGAGCCGCTGGTCATCTTGCCGTCGTCGTTACCACCGGAAAACAGCCGGAAAGCCACCATTCGAAGCTGTGAATACTCGCGGAATTGTCGCCTCGATTTGCCGTGATTCAACTAGTTTCCGGTTGCGCCACCACTTGAGTTTTGTTCCCCACACCACCATCTTTCATTTCCGACCATCCACAGCCACCAAGAGAGCAAATTTGCTGTCGATTGGCCACTTGGAGGCTCACAGTTGTCGAGCTAGAGTCCGACGCCGTCGCCGCTCGTGGGAGCTCACTGCCAGTACCATTGGACTCAGCTCCATCGAAAGTATCTAATCCGAGCTTTCTAGTCACCGTCACTTCGGTCACCGTTGACCGACAAGGGCATTTCAGTAATTTTTATATTTTTTAGGGAAGTTTTATAATTTCAAACTTTGTGGATATTTTTATAATTCTTAGGATTGAGGATAGATTGGTAATTATGATTCCGAGGGTAATTCGGTAATTCACTATTTTGGAGTTTACGGACGCGAGGGTATTTTGGTAATTTTCTTAACACAGAAGTTGTATATTCGTTTCGAGCTTTATTGCGTAAATTTAGTCATATTTCAGTTTTACAGACAGTAATTATGTCGTTTTCTTAATTTAAGAGGACCTACGAGCGAGAGCCAGCCCATGGGCGTGAACGACTACCGAGTCTGAACATCGTCACTGTGAGTGAAATATATAAAACCTATTTTCATAGTTTATTATAATAAGAAAGCATGTTTGTGAAATAAGGATTTTAAATGATCGGATTTAGTGATTTTCTAGAAATGGATTTTATTCACATATTGATATACTATTAAAAGGTGTATGGTTAATGGTTTTCTGTATCGACTTTGAATAAAGAAAAGTTGATTTAAATGTGTTAATGGAAAGAAAAGTATAATTTAAAGACTGTATTTAAAATCATTGGACAGTACCCCTCCCAGTGATACAGATGAGATGAGAGGCCTTTGGGGGCCCGTCTGAACACACATAGAGGCTTTGGGCCATGTGTTTGGGCACTTTTGCCTTCTGGGGGCGTATGCAAGTAGTATGATGATTACAGAAATACATATATTGAGATGCAGGCCTTTGGGGCCGATTTGAGTATACATAGAGGTTTTGGGCCGTGTGTTGGAGCATTTTTGTCTTTCGGGGACTAAATTATGCATGCACAGATATAATGAGATATGAGATGGCACTTCCCTGTCTATCCGTATAGCTCCGGCACATGACGGTATCTAAATAGTACGTCATTGCACGTCCGTTGAGGTCTGGATATGACGAGATTATTCCTTTGGGTACTTGTTTAGTGACAGTTTCAGTATTCAGTATTTGCTATTGGAGGTGTTATGATTTCCTTGATTTTATGCAGTATTATGTGTTATTGTTGTATCAGTGCATGATTCAAATTACATAAGTTTACTGGAATTCTTATAATATTTTGATGACATTATTTAGAGAAAGATAAAATTATTGTTATAGTAAGTTTATTTTCAAAAGAAAACTATTATCCACTCACTGAGCTCACTAAGTTTTATATTCACCTCGTTTTATCATATTTTTCTCCCCCCACAAGAGGTTGTAGGTACACTAAATCAGCCTAACGACTGTAGATATTTTGAGTTTTTGACCACGTTATATTATAAGATAGAGATGATTTTTGTTAGGGCATCCGGCATTTTGATCATCTCATTATTTTGGAATTATATAAATTTTGGTGTATTATTCTTTTGAGACTAAGAATGAACCGATGTATGTTAATATCAACTATAATATAATCCTTTGGTACTTTAAAGATATCATGGGTAAAATTTAGTACTATGGTTGAGAATGTTAAGCATTGGAGCTGGTTGTTTATTGGATTATTTGGAAGTATTTGTGTTTCACATTTACAGGTCGGGAATGTTATACTTATAAGGGAGATTCTGCCGAATTTTTTATAGAATCCTTATTAATTCGATTGTTATTAGTTTAGTTTTGATGAGTTTTGATAAAATCGTCTGGAATTCGGGGCGGGTCGTTTCAATTGATATCAGAGCGTGGTTTTAGATTCTATTGACTTTACTGCTTTAATACAATTACATTTTATTGTTATTAAAGTGAAAATTGATATTTTGTAGGCACCATCATGCTTCATAGTAACAGTAGACGTGGATGTGGTCGTGGCCGTACTAGACTAGTGGCTGGGTTGACTCCTAGTAGTGTACCTGCGGGGGGAAGTGAACTTGTGAATGAGGGAGTGGTTGAATCCTCGACGCATGAGATTGCACCACAAACACCAGAGAATGTTCTGAACATTAAGCAATCATTTGATAAGCTGGCTCAAATCATGACTACGGTTGTGCAAAATCAAACCCAAGCGCATGCCGGTAACGCAAACACAATTGAGCGTGTGAGAAGTCTAAGAACAAGGAGCTTTAATGGTTCTAGAGAACCACCTGAGGCTGACTCTTGGTTTGTTAAGCTCGAAAGCATTTTTGATGTGATGAAATGTTCAGGGGATGACAAACTATCTTTTGCCACTTTCCTGCTCAACGATAGAGCTTACCATTGGTGGCAGACAATACAGAGGCGATATCGTGGGCATGCTACGATTACTTAGGCCATCTTTCGTAAGGAATTCTACGATCATTATTTTCCAGCTGTGTATCAAGATATTAAGCAAGGTAAATTCTTTCGGCTAGTTCAGGGATCCTTGATGGTTGAGGAATATGAGAAGAAGTTTCTGGAACTCTCTAGATCTTCTACATCTGTAGTCAGTGATGAGAGAGAGAAATGTAGATGGTTTGATGAGGGTCTTCGATTTCATATTCGTACCACCATGACTGCATCACAATATACTGAGTTAGGAGAGGTGGTTGAGGCAGCTAGAAGAGTAGAGCACAATATTGCAGAAGGATGCAGAGTTCAAGCACTAAAGTAGAAGCACAGCTATAGTTGGGCAGAGGGTGGCTCCAGTAGTAGGCCGTTTAAGAGAAGGGGTATTCCTACGAATTACTCTGATATACACAAAGGAGTCAGGGTATTAGCTTCAGAGAAGACCTGAGACAGGCTGTCAGTTATAGCTCCGTGCAGCCTTCAGTAGGAAGTAATGTCAGGAATCAGCAACAGTATGGCTGAAATAGTGGGGGACATCGTGATGATCGTCGTAAGAGTACCCAATAGACTTCTTACCCTTCGTGTGGCAGGAACCATTAGGGCTAGTGCCGTGTTGGAGACAAAGTTTGTTATTTGCGTGGTCAGCCTCGACACATCATGAGGTTCCGCCATACTTTGTCTTAGGGTGATAGTTCTGCAGGAGGGACAGCCTCACGGTATCAGCCTCACTCTAGCCGGACTCAGGGTTAGAGAGGAGTGTAGACGGGAGTTTCTGCATCTACTTATCCTTATCACTTAAGGTTGCATCAATGGTTTCCAAAGTGTCACACACTTTTTTAAATTCATCAAGAGATAAGCCCTCTACCATTTTCAATGTAAACATCCTCTTCTTTATATATAGTCTGTTTGGAAGAGAATTTTTCATGTAGATGCTCTCCAATTTGGCCCATAAGTCAGCAACAGTAGGTTCTTTTGCAACTTCCCTTATCACTGTGTCATGACCCAACTTAGACTCGGTAAGATATTGTCCGCTTTGGGCCTTAACAAGACCTGCACAGTTTTGTTTCTAGGGTATCCATACACTTCAAAACGCGTCTTGCCAATTAAAGCGTGAACCACCACTTATAAGTCCAGCATCTCTCCCGTGCTTTGCCGATGTGGGATTCGCCTAGGGTGTTACATACACCCCCTTAGGGACTCAGCATCCTCGCTGAGGTTTGCCCCACCATCGCTCAAGAGGAAACGCAGAGCCGCTCTGATACCATATGTCATGACCCAACTTAGACCTGGCAAGATATTGTCCGCTTTGAGCCTTAACAAGGCCCGTACGATTTTGTTTCTGGGGCGCCCATACAGCCCAAAACACTCTTGCCAATTAAGGTGTGGACCACCCCTTATAAACCCAGTATCTCTCCCATGATTTGCCGATGTGGGATTCGCCTAGGGTGTTATACACTGAATCTGGAAGACTTAAGATTATGGCTCCCTTAGTCTTCCTACCAATCTCAGCAGTTTGTTCAGTAGACCTTGATGAAGAGACATCGTTTCCCTCCTTCTTTGTCACTGGTTGAATAGCATCACCAAGACCTTGTGTAACTAGTAAAGCCTCCATTTTCGTCTTCCACATATTGAAGTCATTTTTGCCATTGAACTTCTCAAGGTTGATCTTTGGTGTGGCCATACTTGGATCTTGATCTGTTAACCTTGGCTTTGATACCAATTGTAGAGAATTGAATGCGCAAAGAATTTCTTAGCAACTCAATTCATGCCCAAGATCACAGCAAAGACCAAACAAGATGCTTTTTAAGCAATTTAGCAGCCTTCGAGAATCAATGATTAACAATACTCTTTTAAGAGAATTAACAGTGATCGAAAGTAAAGACTAAACAAAAAGAAAAGGAAAGAAACACACTCAAAACAGAGAATGATTTACATGGTTCAATTGTGCATGGAAGCACAATTTACATCCACAGGAAGCCACCAGAATAAGTCTTTATTGATGATTCAAAGTCACTGTACAAAGCCTTTTTTAGAGAAATCGACAAAGAACAAGATAACACTTTCTTTCTCTCTCACTTCTCTCTTGAAGGCTTCTCGAAAAATCCCTGAAAATATACTAACAAATCAGTTTATAGATCAGCTGTTCTACAAATCCAGATTGCACCAGATTTAGCCACGAGTGTAACAGCTTACAACTAATTTGATTCCCCTCCACGTGCTTTGTCACATGCTCCGATATAATTCTTGATCAAAATGTCTCCATTTTAGTCGTTTCGATAAGAATTAATACATCACATGATTTGTTCGTGGCAACTTAAGCTCATAAGCAGACTAAACGGTGTCGTTATTATGCCTAAGTTTTAAATTCAGCAATTAAGTTCACAGTCATCAATGCTAATTTATCTGATTCATAGAGTTATTCATCTCCATGCTACTATAGACAATAATGACCAAATAATAGGTGGTAAATGCATAGTCAATATTTTTCAATGCTTATCTTTCACACAAACTTTGACTTTGCTTATCTGATTTTTCAATGTTTATCTGATTCTAAATTTGAATTTGAATGAATACGGTTTAGGTTGGTGCAGGATACTGTTAAAAGGGCATTTGGCTACATTAAGAAAGCAGGGATGAAAAGAAGCCTTGTGCTTATAAAGGAAGGTCCATACTTGGCAAGACACATTTTAGGTGATATGAGCACCCTAAGAGCAAAACTGTTAGGGCTTTGGCGCAAAGCGGACAAATACCTTGATAGGTTTAGGTTGGGTCTTGACAAAGTAACTCATCATTTTCATCTTTTTCTATTGATATCTATGTTCCATAACTAGAGGTTCAAGCAATAACAGAAATAAAGTTCATGGTGAAAAACTATTGAAACTAGGAAATGCTATAAGTTCCTGCTCATGCTATAAACTAGAAGAAGAAAAGGATGAGCATCTTTCAGTCCCATTAGAAAAAAGATTTCAAATTTTTCCAAGCAAGCTCAACCATAAGCTTTGCTACTAATACTAGTCATACGTTAATAGCTGTTTGAATATTTTGTTTCTAGGTTGATTTTGAGGACTCTACTGTGAACACACGGGGAAAACAAGGATTAGGCCTTGGATGAAACTACTATGTGTGTTGTTATTGTGCAAGAATTAGCTTGTGCAATTGCTGTGAAGAGGCACATTCATTGGGAGTAATTCAATTTTAGCTTTTCATAGAGTGTATGATTAGCAGCTATTAATATGATTTGTCTCTCGTTCTTAATGACTTCTGATTTTCCAGTTCTTTAGGGCCGTAAACAGTTTTCCAAGTACTGCCTGTGGCTGCAAAAGATTGATGATGTGCGTTGCATTTGAGGGCACGCAGAAACAGAGCTCAAGGAAAAGAAATTGACAGTAGAAGATGCTCTAAATTTAACAGAAGTATATTTCTACTTTTGGTCAATTTACATTTGCTTCTTGTGTCATTACGTAGATTAATTTGTTCGAATTCATGCTATCTCATTGAGAATTTAAAAACCATTTAACTCTCAAGTTAAGGCATCAAAGATACTCTAGACAATAATGAGAAAAATGTGATAAAAGCATGTATAGTGGCCAAGTTGCATGTTGTATTTCATCTCTCATACTAAAACGATTTTGAATTTCAATTTCTATTAATAATTTTTAGGTTGACGTAGATATTTTAAAAGGGCATTGAGCTATCTTATGAAATTGAAAAGTTGCTTGAAGCAAGTAGCTTCTTTTGCCAAGACTTTCGCTACATGATGAGATGCTGTGATTGTTACCGGCCCCATGGTTATTAACTCAGCTTCTTATTATCAAATACATCATCGTCTTCGCTGTTTTGTCTGTAAAGATTAAACTTTAGAACAGTTGTTACAGATTCTGTAATCAGGTTAGTAGGGCAAATATCAGAGTGAAGATTGTTCACTACAATTGGTATGGCAAGGATGATGGTGGTGAGGGTTATAGTTCACAAGCCAATTTGATGAATGCTAGGTTTTGAATGCTTACGGAGTCCACCGTTTCAGAAATATATCATCCTCTATTTTGACATTCATTCAATTGAGTGAATTTTGGGAGATTGGATGCTCTTGACTTTTGAGAGATATAGAAATTAGGCATATGTCACTTAATGTTATGCTCTAATATTTGTGCAAACTGATTTATTAGGTTAAAAAAAACTGATTTTTGGATTCATTCAAAATATCGTCCATTATGAAAATAGTTTTTTTTTTTTCAATTAGTCTTTTCTCCCAAAGACAATGACAACCTGTGATTTGGTGAAAAGACCACCTAAATTTCATTGTATTAAAAAATTAACGTCCATACAGATCATGTTTGAATGATTATGTCATTGTACTAAAGTACTCACTTTATTTCAGCTGAGCATAATTCTCCTTTAAGAAAAGGGATTTATGTGATCCTTTTGGAAAATAAGGGGTGTCCGTGATTATTTTCTTATTAGTTTCCCCTTTATTACCGCATCTATATATATATATATATATATATATATATATATATATATATATATATATATATATATATATATATATATATTTAGTTGTTTAGCTCCTAAGTTCTTTTGGACTATAATTTGTATCTTAATTTAGGTACAACATTGACTTTATTTTTTTTTTTTTCCATTATCCTTGTGGGTCTATCGACCTAGAAATAATTATTTTTATAAAGGAGAATGGCAATTTAGCCCTTCTTAAAATTTACTTTGAAATGCTAAGTAAGGACTATTTAACTCAGTAAATAGAACCTAATTCGAGAATTTTGGCACTAATTTATATTGTTATAACTCCGCATTTCTATTTGAAAAAAAAAAAGAAACAATTTAGATCCAATACCATGTCAAACGTATTACGGTAAGTATTAATAATAAGATGTTATTGTCAAAACACAGATACTACTAATGGGTTTGCGAAATGTTCAACTACATCAGTATTTACTAATGTAGTATAACTTTTATAAATTAATACTCGATAAATTAATAATTTTTATTATATAATACTTTTTAATGGCCTTGACTTAATAAGCTAAATTAGTATTTTTGATAAAATAATACAATAATATTTTCTGAAAATCTTTACAAATTTACTAAAATTACAAGTATAATTTATTATGATATTTATTAAATAAAAAATAATTTCATATTACTTTTTTTCTTAAAATTTAAATCTATCTATTGGATCTCATCTCTAATTTTTCTTATTACATTGGAGATGGACCAGATACAAGAAGGTAGAAAAAGCAATCTGGACAAGCATTTGTTAATTTTTCAAGTCTGGATGAAGTGTATCAGCATCGCCGTTGCAACGGCTTTCAAGATCATCATAATAAAAGATATCAATAGCAATATGCCAAGCAAGAATGCTCAGACCACAAGGTTTTGAATCAGTAAACCATTCCATATTAGCTTGCATGCCACCTGATTTATTTTTATTGTTTTATTTTTTTCATTCTAGCAATCATAAACAATTATTTATTTGTAGAAAAACATTGGCAAATTTCAAATGAAATGATATTTAAAAGAAGTAAACTCCGTTAGACATTTAGATTGTATTACACAGTTTTGGCCACATTTTTGTCTTGCAATATTATCCACAATATTTGTTTTTGTAATCTGCAAAAGGGAGAAAAAGTTTATGTGAATCGTCCAACCAACTTACCATGCTCAGTAGTGGGACAATTTAATGGTACTCTATCATGGTACTCTGTCATGTGATAGAGCAACGGGTCTCATTGTGAGACTATGTGATAATTTTAATATTAAATTTTATGGTTCCATAGTACAACTCACTATTGGTCCCACAATAAAATTCATTGCTATTTCATGTGAAAAAACAGCATTAGCCAATTCACTATCTCAAAATTGGATTCTTCTGCGAGACCTATTAATATTTTTAATGTTAAATTTATTGGTTTTACAATAAAAGCCACTATCTGTCCTACAATAAAACTAATTGTTTTGTCCTTTGGCTGGGTGGTTAGAGCTGCTGCCCTCAAAATATGAGTCATCTAATTATGAAATATGGTTACGAAATTTTGTCATGGGGCTGCATATAGTAGATGGTATTAATAGACTACTTAGATTACTTTGTGACAACAAGTCAGCAGTGCTTTATTCCAATAACAACAGGAGTTCAACGAAGTCAAAATATATAGACATCAAGTTCGTAGTTGTTAAAGAAAGAGTTCAAAGTGGACAGTTGTCTATATAGTACATTGGTACAAACTCCATAATTGTTAATCCACTTACTAAAGGACTGCCATCCAAAACATTCCATAAGCATGTTGCTCATATAAGTGTCATGTCATTAAAGGATATTCAGTTTTAGTGGGAGTTTGTAATTTTAAATGCTCTTATGTTATAGATATTTTCAATTGTTTTAGTGTATGAATATTTAAGATTATTTTCTGCAGAAATAAAGTTTTGGTTTATTCACACTTTGATTTTAGTATGGTTGATCTCACTAAGGTTTAAGGCGGACTAATTGGAAATAGGGATGTTCAGATCACATTTCATGAAATTTTCATACTACACATCCACATCATGATCCATGTCATTTAGCTGTATTGGCATAGTGACCATTGATGGGTCGAGTTACGATAGTTGTAACGAATGCCGCTTTAATCCTATGTTGAAATGATTGATGGACCGGATTGGTTATAGATACATTTAAACAATGACAGTAAGGTTGAGCTCATACGGTTATTTTTACAAAGCATAATTATAAGGTTGTACATATAGCCCAAGTGGGAGATTATTGAATTTTTAATCTAGCATTATTGGATCTTTAGTCCAATATTAGGCTTATATGTGAATAATTATGTATTGCGGACTGTCAAATAAGGTTAAACCCAATTAAAAGTGATCTATTTAGGTTTTCCGTATTATAGACTTTATTGTATCTAATAGGGTGTGGGCCTTTAATGTGTAGAGACCTAATGGTATTCTAATTCTATGATGGACAGAATTAGGAATACCTAATGACAACAGAAAAAAGTTGTCTATATAAGTGGTCATGGTCCTCAGGTCACACATATATTTCTATTTTCTATTAATGTCCCATCATCAGGAGAGAGCAGTGAGAAATTTAAAGGATTCTTTAGGAAAAACATGTTGATCTGGAAGGCCAATCACACAACCCTAAAGAAGAATTCAATATTATGGATTTAGGTACGCTTCTGCATCATTTACTATTGGTTCTTGGTGATACAACATGAATATTCTTGGGTTATAGGTAATGGTTTTCACAAAAGATTTTTATCATAACAGTTTTCAGTTGAGTAATTTTGTACTTCTAAAAGTGTATAGCTTCATTTACAAAGTGATACTCTGACATCTCAAAATGCTCTTTCATGTCACTTTGTTAATACGGAATATAAATTTTATAAGTTCAATATTACTCTTTTATATTATGTTTAAATAAATAAAAGGACGTGTGTTATCGTAGGTGCATTATCCATTGTATAAGTGTCAAATTTGGTTTAACTAATAATAAGATGTCCTGTGATATACAAGGGGTTTTTTTTTTTAATTTACTTTCTTGTGTGTGCGTTTTCGTTAAAAATAAATAAATAAATAAAAGTTACGCTGTTGAGTTTGTCCCCTAATTAACTAAATTAGCCTATACATGTGGCCATGTGGGCTTAATTACGCCCACTCTTCTTGAATCTTCTCCCAACACAAACTCTCCACGTATGCTATGATTGATCTTCAAAGTCTCCACTGGCTGCCCAATATGCACCCTAATATGCCATCCAGATAAAGATTCCGATCCAAATTCCTGCAAAGTGGCTGGTTGAACGGTTGGACATCAACTCACTCGTTAAATACTTAAACACGCGAGTGATTGGTTGAAGGTAAACATCACATAATTTTTTTGACTTATTTTTTTATTTTATTATTTATTCAACCAATCATAAACAATTTTTTATATATAAAACATTTGAAAATTCCAAATAAAATGATATTTTGAAATTGCGCAGTTCTGGCCAGTCGCCATCTTTTTCCTTTGCTATTATCTATAATATTTATTTTTGCTATCCGCGACTAGGACCATTTATTTTGTGGACTCCATTCATGCTCCCACGTTTCACATACATATGCAATTTAACCCTAGCCGTTACTCTTACCAAATCTGTACAACAAAAATTAAGCGGTCGATCCGTTATCCACCTTGCACTGTCGGCTACTTCACTCTACATATGTACTACATATGAATCACTAATCATGTCAAACCAGAAGCAAGAACTCGGAAATAGTAACTTAATTACTTTTTGAGTTTTGATTTGGGAAGCGGAGATTTCTTCTGATTTGAAGAATATGGAAACTACAAGTGCAGTTTTTTTGTTTTTTATTTTTTATTTTTTGGCGAACTTCAGTTAAATTTCATTTATAATTCTTATTTCAATATATTAATAAATAAGTTTAACAATATTAAATTTTCAGTTAAGAATGATTGATGCCAGGGTCAACTAAATATGGCTGATTTGGGTATTATTGATGATGGCATTATGAACAATAATTTTAATCTTTTTGTGGTCCCTCAATACGGAAAAATCCTGACCATATTAACCAAGTACATGTAATGTTTAATTAAATAAAAAAACGGTATGTTTATCACCTATCAACTGTGTGAATGTCAGTTTAATTTAGTTTAATTGATAAAATCTCTTGAGATGTCTTCTCATTTGAAGAATATGGGAACAAGCTACGCAGATTTTCAGGCCAAGTTCAATTGAATATTATTTATGAAAGTCTTAACGAAATGTAAGTACAAACTATGTCCTTAAATAAATGAAGAAAAAACAACCAGATATCTGTGATGTTTGAAAATTTTAAATATTTCACCTTCATGTTTCCAACTTCACTAGAACTCTCCCGCATGTTAATAATATTCCGTTAAGTGTCACAATTTTCACCCCAAAATAATGTAAAAGTCCAGTCATATGAGAAGTCTTCCAGTAATTTACTTTTTAACTCAAGACTCTATAAGACTGTTGTTGTTCTGGCCACATCTCATCTTGGTATTATCTACAAAAAGAGAAAAATAATAATGATATAAAATTTGAGGCTCGGAGCCACATGCATGCTCCGTTATACTCAAATACTCTATCACCCACTTCGTTTTGGCTGCAATGTGTAGGCAAACTAACTAGTTTAGGTTCTGGAATACAATGTTACCATTTGTATTACACTAAATTAAATAATATGATGGGTAGTATTATTATCTGTCAAATCGTGTGAGTATCGATTTGATCCAGTTCTATTGATAAAATCTCTAATAAAATATTTTTTTTTAATTTATGCACATATTTTGTGTCTTCATACCTATTTAATTTATTTTTATTATTTTAACATTCTATCAACCATAAACAATCTTTTATTTATATGAGAAGAGATCTCCTAAATTTATTCACTAATTTACTTTGACTTTAACTTATTACTGATTTTGTAAAAATTTGATAATAAGTTATATAATAGATGAAAAATCTGTAGGGAAAAAAAAATTGTCAAATTCTAAATGAAATGATATTTTGAAAGAATTAAATTCTTCTAGACATTTAGACCGCGTTGGGCCGCCACATTTTTGTCTTGCTATATTATCTACAATATTTGATTTTGTTTTCTGCTACTAGGACTCACATGCATACTTTGTTTGTATTGTTATTTGCAAATTGTTTATTTTGTAGACCCATGCTCCCACGTTCCGCATCTACAATTTAATTATTGATCTTCCATAATTTTGCATCATAAAACTTCAGCCGTCGATCTGTTTATCCACCTTGGCACAGGGGGCTACTTCGTTCTATATATATGCTACATATGAATCTCATATCAAACCAGAAGAAAAAAATTGCTCAACCGTAAGCTACTTGCTTTTGATTACACCACAGGAAGAGTTCTTTTCTGAAATAATAATGAAGAATATGGAAGCTGCTTTTGCAGGTACTTTAGTTTAGGACAAGTTCGATTGAATTCCATTCCTCATTCGTGTGTTAATATTATGCCATGTATGAATAAGTTTTCTATTATGAAATTTTCAGGAAAGACCGCATGGTTTGAGATATCTATTATAAAGGAGGGTGTGCCATGGAACCCATTTCAAGGTATTTTTGTTGACGAGATATCAGACGCTAATCTTGATGTTCTAATTGTCCCTCAATATGGGAGAAATCCTGATATGACTGGTTAAGAAGTTGAATTTCAACTGAGCAATGTTGTGATTATAAAAGTTTGTAATTTTAGATATAGAGTGACACGATGGCACCTAAAAATGTCCATTTACATCACTTTATTAATACGGAATACAAACTTTATAAGCATAACATTACTCTTTTATGTTATGTATAAATAAATAAAAGGACATGTACTACTGTTTGTTCATGGTTCATTGTGTGAGTGTCATTTTGATTCAGCTAATAATAAGATCTCTTGAGATATACAAGAGATTTCTTATTTGCTTTTATGTATTGTGTTTTCTTGAGAAAGAAAATAAATAAATAAAAGTTCTGTTGTTGTGTATGTCCCATAATGATTAAATTTGCCTATATAAATCGGCTTAATTGTGTTCATTTTTCTTAAATTTTTCTTTTTTTGAACAAACTGTCCACACTTTTTTTTGTCTTGTTTTTGTATAAAAAGATACAATACATGTGATTGCTTTAAAGCATCAAGATATGTCACCTGTGGGTTTTGTTTTCTACCATTGGATCTAACAAAAAGGTTGTTCTAAGGGGAGAGATGTGTTCATTTGATTATTAACACTGCTGCCCCTGCTGTTTGTTGAAAATTCAGAAAAATTAAAATTTACAAAATTTTGAACAAATGCCTTTTTCCTCAAATTCTCTCAACAAGAAACATTGATTATCATCATTGTGTTATATGACCCACTCTCACAAGTTATGCTCAAGAGAACAAACATGCCAGATGCATCAACAAGACAACCAAAAATTAAGTTGGGTTCTGAATTTTTGTCGACCTCTCTACCTTTGGTCATTTGCTAAAATATTTTTCACCTTAAGAAAGAAAATTAAACCTATTGCCGTAATAGAGATGAGTTCCACTCATAAACAACAACATTATCATCATCATCATCATCATAATAATAATAAAAATAACCCTATTACTGAAATGTCCTAGACCCAAATTATTCAAGAAGAAAATAGGAGAGAAGCATGAGGTAAGGACGACAAGAAGACACGAACGAATAGACAAAAAGATCTAGTTTACTTGCACCTGAATTTCATTATAAATGATGAATAGAGTATGGATATAAGAACATATATTTGTATTTATTTTCTTTATATAAATATTAAATTTTATTATTGCTTATGTGCTATAAGTAAATGAATCTCAAGGCAACGAAGAAGTAGCTTTAATTAGAATGTCAGGCTATCTTTTATTGATTGCAATTGGTCGATTACAGATTTGAAAAGGGAGAAAATCTAGTACATTAGATGTAGAACAAGCAGAAAACATAAATTACCTTAACAAATTGTAAATACAAAGGAGAGTAGGGGTTGCAATAGAAAAGACAAAAAGAGTGGTACGGTGCACTCACTACACCGTAGGTGGATCAACCTCTTCTGTGTGTATTATGAGTTAAAAACATAGCTCTCAATAATGCTACTCATATTTGGAACTCCAAAGTACCCCAATTAAGAATTGAGACTGGAAAGCACAGTTAGGCATGGAATCGAAGTGGTTCGGTTTTGGTTTTGGTTTGAGTTTTAAATTAATTATGTTTAATTCGCATGAAAATGAAACAGAAGCAAACTAGTTCAATTCAACTAGGTTAAAAGATCGAATCGAATCGAAGGCAACATCTGTAGCATTCTTTGATGGGTGAATCTTGATACACTTAACAAGTAATGAGTCAAGATTAAATAAATCAGATTAAAAACGATGTTAGAGATCGGATGCTATTACTTAGGTTGCGTTTATTTTTTTATCTGAAATTTGAATAGATCTGAATTTAGCTGAAAGTTGAATAGATCTGAATGAAAATATCCTGAATGACATGTTTATTTTTTCTTTTTCAACGTCTGAACAGAGAAGTCTAAGAGTTAGTAGTTTGACATAAATATCCTTTTAAGTAGTGTATATTTTTATTCTTCACAATTTATAGTTTTCAAAAGTTGATTAGTTTGATAGCATTAAATAAAATACTTTCATTGTTAATCTTAATTTAACTTTGTAATAAAAGATGTAATTATAACATCAACCTTTATTATAAAGTCAATATTATTGCTTTAGTTTTGATTCATCACAATGGACATAATTTGATTTGTTCAATATTTTAGTTTATTTAATGTTACCATGTGAAAAAAAATTTAAAGCAATTAAAAAAAACTTCAAGGATAATACAAAAATTAAGTTTATACATAATATTATAAATACATGAAGTTTTAAGGGTATTTTGAGATTTGAAATTAAAATTTTTTATTTAGATTTCAGCATTCAGATAAAAGTAGACTTTTTCTACTTTTTTTATTCAGATAAAATTATCTGATAATAAGTGATAAGTTAAAAAAACAAACAACCTATAATCTCTCAAGCCTTTCATTAGAGGCTTTCACTTGCGGCACCCAGCTAGCACATGGATATGATCACGTGCATTTCTAACCACATCTATATGGGTCAATTTAGTAATACTGTAATTTTTAAAATGATTATTGTTAGCTGTGCTGCAAAAATAACTAGTTGTGAAGAAGATCAATTAAATATTTAGTAAAATTTATTTTTAGAAATACTATGAGTTTTAAAAATAACAATGTGTGTTTAGTAACTCTTACCGTTAAATTTCTGTAAAAATTTAAATAATTGAATGCGACAGAATGCTGAAGAAAATTTATTTATTTACACATTTATAAACATATATAAAAAATATTTTTAACTGTGTATATATATTAATTGATAGCTAAAATAAATATTTTATATTGTTAATTTTATTTCTTTATTTTGTCATCTCAATATCATTGATGATAATAATAATCTCTTCAAAGTTAATGATTTTATTTCCTAATTAATAAAGATAATTTTGACATTTGATAATATATATGAGGATACATGTGAATTGCATTAAGCATAAAAGTAATTATCAAAACCAAATTTTAAAAAGTTACTTTTTTCCTATTTTTTCAAAATTTGTTATAGGATGAGGTAATTTTATCAAAAATAATTTCTAAAAACTTTTATCAAACGCCAAAATTAATTTTAATTTTTTAAAAATCTTTTTTAAACCCTTCAAAAGTATTCCCAAACGGGCCTTAAATTAGTCCATGATAATGCCATTAGGTTCACTAAAACTATTGTGTGTTACATCTTTTTTTAGTAATTAAAACTGTCGTGTGCAATAAAATTGTGTGTGATATTATCTGTATTAGTGTAATTAATTACATTCTCTCTTTATTCTTGAATATTTTTGTGAAACGAACTCTAAATATTAATTAGCTAATTGTTGTTGCTTGCAGAGAACTAAAATCTTAATAATAAAACAATCATAACCTGAACAACGGACCCTGCATGCATGTTGAGTAACTTTATTGTTGACCAAAGCCTTGACCCGGCCGCCGGGTGGCGGTGCTTTGCCACTGCAGGAACTCCCTCTCACTGCCAGCGTTCACCTCACTGATCGGCAGCACCTTAATCCCCCTCACCGCCTCCCTTTATGAACCTTAGTCGGCGGCTAACCAACCCAAAACAGCCCCATCTAGCCACTAATTCTTCTGGTGATGGCTTCCCACCATTGCCTACCATCCCCTCAAGCCACCCCCCTGTTGTCCCCTCATCATTAGCATCACAATAGCCGCCAAACGCTAGCCCTAGGTCGCGGTTTTCTCCCTGATTTACCCCCCACGCTGCCGCCACCTCCTCTGCCGGCAATGATGGCTTCCAGATGCTGGCGAACCTACTCTCGATACATCCCCGTAGCCAACAGCCGCCACTGACGTCCTCATAGCCACGATCGAAACAGCCACAAAACCCAGGTTTGCCTTCTCGTCCTCTAGCGGCTGTGGCTGATTCTGTGGCCAATTTTGCCAGTAGTTCTAATTTGCTCCTTTCCATATCGCCCCTGAACCACTAATTGGTCACTTTCTGATGGAAAATGAAAAAAGTTCAAGGCTGTTCCTTTTTCCAAGAAATTAAGTAGCCGAATACTTGAGTGTTGGATTACGTCGATGGTCAGGAAGAAATCACTAAAGGAAATCCTTCTCTAATCACAGTATAGATGTCCTTTTTAATGAATTATTCAATATTCTTTCTTTGGAAATCAAGAAGAGCAGGGGAAGCAGCAACATTCTTTTTCTTTCGCTCTCTTTTTTTTTTTTTTTTTTTTGGGAATTGACAGCCATACATGGAAATTCACGTGGCTCAACTCCCAATAACTGTGTATGCTAACTGCTTAATAGTTATGATGTGAAGGTCAGGTCAAGTCGTCCCATCATGGGCGACCGACCCATCCAAATCTCCCACTGGCACATGATGGGACGACGTAGAAATAGTAGAACAGTAAATGAAGAAACAATGAACAATCACATATCGCCAATTATACAGCCAAATACACCATGTGACCATGAACATATCCAAAAATCCATTCAGGGAGCCAAAAAATATATCTCAATTGCTGACCGAGACAAGAGATATCTCAATTGCAATCATATGCAAGAGAATTTTTACATATGTTCATTGCAAATCATAGAATTATTCATTTCAATGATACTATCGACAATAATGACCGAATAATAGGTGGTAAATTCATAGTCTATATTTTTTAAGCTTCATGATTCGGGTACGTAACATCCCTCATCTTGAAGTATGGGAGAAGCCTAGTGCTTATAAAGAAAGATCCATACTTGGCAAGAGATGTTTTGGGGATATGAGCACCCTGAGAACAAATTATTAGGGCTTTGGCCCAAAGTGGACAAATGGTTTAGGTTGGGTCATGACAAGGTGACTCATCATTTTCATCTTTTTCTATTGACATCTATGTTCCATAACTAGAGGTTCAACCAATAACAGAAATAGAGTTCATGGTGAAAAAACTATTGAAAGTAGAAGATGCTATAAGTTCCCGCTCATGCTATAAACTAGAAGAAGAAAAGGATGAGCATCTTTTAGTCCCATTAGCAAAAGATTTCAAATTTTTGTTTCAAAGCTGATTTTGAGGACTCTACCGTGAACACATGGGGAAAACAAGGATTAGGCTTGAGATGAAACTACTATGTGTGTTGTTATTGTCCAAGGATTAGCTTGTGCAATTGCTGTGAAGAGTCACAGTCATTCGGAGTAATTTAATTTTAGATTTTCATAGTGTGTATGATTAGCAGCTATTAAAATGATTAGTCTCTCGTTCTTAATGATTTCTGATTTTCCAGTTCTTTAGGGCCGTAAACGGTTTTCCAAGTACTCTGGACAATAACGAGAAAAAGGTGATAAAAGCATGTATAGTGGACGCCGCCCATGCTTCCACATTTCGCGTGTGCAATTAACTATTGCCGTTAGTCTTATCTAATTATGTGCTATAAAAATTCAGTCATCGATCCCTTATTCACCTTGGCACCATCGGCTAATTCATTCTATGTAATATACTGCATGTAAATCTTATATCAAACAAGAACAAAAAACTCGCTCAACTTCAAGCTAATACACTGAAGGGAGAGTTCTTTTCTGAAATAATTATGAAGAATATGGAAGTTGTTTTTGCAGATCCTTTAATTTAGGACAAGTTCATGTGAATTCCATTTCTGTCAACTTTTTTTTATAAGTTTTCAACAACAAAATTTTCACGTGTGAATAAATGATTTGCAATTACTGTTACAAAGGACAGTATAACCATGATCTGAGTATTTTTGTGGAAGAGATAGAATATCGTAATCTTAATCTTTTACAATCCCTCAAAAAGGGATAAATCGTGACCAGTTTAATAAAGAAGCTAAATTTCATTTTATTTTCAGTTGAGTAATTTTGTGCATCTAAAAATGTATAGTTTTTATAAACAATCTCAAAATGCTCTTTCATGTCGTCGCTTTGTTAATACAGAATGTAAATTTTATAAGTGCAATACTACTCTTTTATATTATGTTTAAATAAATAAAGGACGTTTGTTATTGTCCATTGTATAAATGTCAAATTTGGTTTAACTAATAACAAGATATATACATGGGATTTTTTTTTTTTTTTTTACTTTTTCGTGTGTGCTTTTTCGCTAAAAATAAACAAATAAATAAAAGTTACGTTGTTGAGTTTGTCCCCTAATTAAGTAAATTAGCCTGTACATGTGGGCTTAATTACGCTCACTCTTCTTGAATCTTCTCCCAAAACAAATTCTCCACGTATGCTCTGATTGATCTTCAAAGTCTCCACTGGCTGCCCAATATGCAGTCTGACATGCCATCTAGATAAAGATTCTGATCCAATTCCTGCAAAGTGGCTGGTTGAACGGTTTAACATCAACTCACTCATTAAATACCTGAACACACGAGTGATTTGTTGAAGGTAAACATCACATAATTTTTTTTACTTATTTTTTTATTTTATTATTTATTCAACCAATCATAAACAATTTTTTATATATAAAACATTTAAAAATTCCAAATAAAAAGATATTTTGAAATTGCGCAGTCCTGGCCAGTCGCCGCCATCTTTTTCCTTGCTATTATCTATAATATTTACTTTTGCTATCCGCGCGACTAGGACCACATGCATGCTTTTTCCCTTGCCATTATCCACAGTACTTTTTTATTTTGTGGACTCCATTGATGCTCCTGTGGAAAAAAATAACTGATCAAGATATTATATGGAGATACATTTTGAATGGAACTTATTTAGTGAAAGTGAAAAATCTTGAATGGTTTGGATTCTATTCTGTGAACACTTTGGAATGTCATAATTTATACTCAAAATGATGCTTGGGTGAATAAGAAATTGACTCTCAAAGTGCACCCTTGAAGTTAAAAATTTGAAAGGAAATTGAACTTATCCCACAAGGAAAAAATAAGCTAAGGGATTTGTGTTTATATATAAACACTCATCCACATATAAGAAAGAATTTTAAGGATAAGGGTTCTCTCCACATGTGTGTGCTCAGGGGGTTGCAAATTCAAGCGGAATTTAGTTGAACTCGTGTGCTCCTACCCCAAAATTACTCAGGCCTGCATGGGCATTTTTTCGAATTTCTTTTAAATTGTTGTAACAGTTTCGCAATCAAAGCAAGAGCCATTTTGATTGAATATTGTAATAGCAACAACATGATTTCATTGTGAAATAAATTTTCAGATTCAATAAGCAATCAAAGCAAGAGTAGTTTTGATTACAAAATTGAATATTATGGATTGTTGCAGAATTTCATGTTCACAATGAATTTTCGGATTCAATAAGCAATCAAAGCAAAAGCAGTTTTGATTACAGAATTGAATATTATGAAATAATTTTGGACTGTTGTAGATTTGAATGCCTTCAATTCAATGGATTGTTACAAGAGCAAATTAAATCAAATAATGAATTCAAATATTTAATTTGATTATTCAGCAGTTACATACCCTCATGTGTATAAAAAGGCAGCTTCCCTTTTCTGTTTTGCACTAGAAAAAAGACACGCAAGAGCACTTGAAAAATTATCCTTCCTCTGCCATTCCAATTTTCTGAACAAGGTTCTGTGCTGTTATTGTTCGCCGGAATTATTCGTGCGTGCTTAGCGAATAATTCGTTCCCGTTGCATCTTAGGAAACAGATATCGACAAACCTAAAAGCACCGTAATAGGTGGTAAATTTGTTTTAAGGAAATTGTTATTTAACAGGCCTCGGGTTTTCAATTTTTTTCTTCTTCTTTTCTACCGCTGTCTTCTGTCTTTCATTTCCTTTGTATTGCTCAATTTGTTGTTGCTTTGACAATTTATGTTGTGGTTATTGATTTTGCTTGCAGTTCATTTAGTTTAATTTATGTACTGTCGCTATCTTATTAATACAATCTCATTTGCTGACTCGCTGAATTTTCCAATAGCTCCCACGTTTCAACATACATATGCAATTTAACCCTAGCCGTTACTCTTACCAAATTTGTGCAGCAAAAATTCAGCGGTCGATCCGTTATCCGCCTTGCACTGTCGGCTAATTCACCCTACATATGTACCACTTATGAATCATTAATCATGTCAAACCAGATGCAAGAACTCGGAAATAGTAAATTAACTACTTTTTGAGTTTTGATTTGGGAAGCGGAGACTTCTTCTGATTTGAAGAATATGGAAACTACAAGTGCAGGTTTTTTTTTTTTTTTTTGGGCGAACTTCAGTTAAATTTCATTTAATAATTCTTATTTCAATAAATTAATAAATAAGTTTAATAATTAAATTTTCCGTTAATAATGATTGGTGCCAGGGTCAACTAAATATGGCTGATTTGGGTATTGTTGATGATGGCATTATGAACAAAAATTTTAATTTTTTTGTGGTCCCTCAATGGCGGAAAAATCCTGACCATATTAGCTAAGTACGTGTAATGTTTAATTTAAAAAAAAAGTGTATGTTTATTACCTATCAACCGTGTGAATGTCAATTTAATTTAATTTAATTCTCATTTGAAGAATATGGGAATAACCTACGCAGATTTTTCAGGCCAAGTTCAATTGACTATTATTTATGAAAGTCTTAACGAAATGTAAGTACGAACTATGTCCTTAAATAAATGACGGAAAAAAAAACCAGATGTCTGTGATGTTTGAAAAATTTAAATATTTCACCTTCATGTTTCCAACTTACTAGAACTCTCCCGCATGTTAATAATATTCCGTTTAGTGTCACAATTTTCACCCCAAAATTATGCAGAAGTCCAGTCATATGAGAAGTCTTCCAGTAATTTACTTTTTAACTCAAGACTCTATAAGACGGTGTTGTAGTTCTGGCCACATCTCATCTTGGTATTATCTACAAAAAGAGAAAAATGAAATAAAATTTTGCGGCTAGGAGCCACATGCATGCGCCGTTACACTCAAATACTCAATCACCCGGTTCGTTTTGGCTGCAATATGTAGGCAAACTAACTAGTTTAGGTTCTGGAATACAATGTTACCGTTCGTATTACACTAAATTAAATAATATGACGGGTAGTATTATTATCTGTCAAATCTTGTGAGTATCGATTTGATCCAGTTCTATTGATAAAATCTCTTAAGATAATAAAATATTTTTATTTATTTATGCACATATTTTGTGTCTTCATGCCTATTTAATTTATTTTTATTATTTTACATTCTGTCAACCATGAACAATCTTTTATTTATATGAAAAAAGATCTCCTGAATTTATTCGTTAATTTACTTTGACTTTAACTTATTACTCATTTTGTAAAAATTTGATGATAATTATATAATAGATGAAAAATCTGTAGGGAAAAATTTTTTGTCAAATTCTAAATGAATGATATTTTGAAAGAATTGAATTCTTCTAGACATTTAGACCGGGTTTGGGCCGCCACATTTTTGTCTTGCTATATTATCTCAACAAGAATTATTGATTATCATCATCGTGTTATATGACCCACTCTCACAAGTTATGATCAGAGAATAAACAGCCAAATGCATCAACAAGACAACCGAAAATCAAGTTGGTTTTGAATTTTTGGTGACCTCTCTACCTTTGGTCAATTTGCTAAAATATTTTTCACCTTAAAAAAGAATATTAAACCTATTGTCGTAATGAAGATGAGTTCCACTTGTTAAAATTAATAATAATTAATAATAATTTATTATTATTATTATTATATAATTATTATTATTATTTATTATTATTATTATTATTATTATTATATTATTTAGGATTTCTTTTTGATTGCTGTATGTGTTTTACAGCTATGATAGTGGGATTATGTGGACCCTTAGATATAAAGTTTAATTTCAATTATTCATTAAATATAATAGATAATTAGATAATTAATTAAAATATAGCAGGTAACTTACAGGTTAAGGTAAATACTAATTTTTTAAATTTGAAATTAATATTAATTTGGAAAAAAACCACCAATACCCTTAAGGTTTGCTTAAATAATCATATAAATCTCTTTAGTCTCATCTATGGTCAAATAGACCCCCTTAATAATAAATAATTATTATACCTTTTGATTAAAACAATCTAAATAAATATAAATTGTAATAGGATAAAAATAATAAATAAATTCATATGATACAAATAAAATCTTGCAATAAGTATAATTGATAAAAAAAAATATGTGCAATGAAAATTTTGTAATATTAAGTTGTTATTATTCTATCCTGACGGATTAACTAAAATCTATTAATTAAGGAATTGATTTTAAGATTGATATTAATGTAGATATCATTAAATAAGATATTGTAAAAAAAATATAAATTTTATAATTATTACGAATGTTAGGTATAATTAATTAATTTTATTAGTATGTCATATTAATAAAAAGAATATGACAAACTAATAATAAAAGAATATGAAAAATTAATAATGGTTAACATAAATTTTTTAATATTGAAAATATTTTGTAAATTTTATCTTATTTTATATATTATATTTTTTTAATTTAAAAGGTTTTGTATGACCATTTAAGTAAAATTTAGAGGTGTGGATGGTTTTTCCCCATTAATTTTATAGCCTATTTAAAGTACTATATCATTCTATATTATACATCGCACTTAAGATGTTGATTTTATTGAAGTGTTATGTATTAAAAATTAAACTTTGCATTTATAATGTACTACAAATTTAATATAAAATGTTATAAAAAATATAAAGACATTTTTTCACTAGTCAATTGTAGCTTTCTTTTACAAAATGGTATTATAAAAGACAATTGGTAAAATGTAATAAAAATAGTATGGGAAAAAGTTAATAAAGGTGATTTTTCTTATAGTTATTAAAATATATGAAATCTTACACATACACACATATTCAGTACTTCTATGTACTCCTATTCATTAATAGGAGGAAAATTAAAGTCATAGTTATTCTAATGTATTATGAATGAAATGTGAAACATAAATATTTGTAAAAGTTAATTTGTAGACTAATGAAATAAACCATGTTTTATTGGCATTAATACATTAATCTAAGGTCAAATGAGATATATTATAAGATATTTCATACAGTAGTTCAATTTTGAGCATTTACATATGGTCTATTAAGCTAATAAGCCAATAAAATATACCATGAGAAATCGAATGATGTTATTTATATTTCACCACTAGAGATATATATATATTCCGTTACTCTTCCGTGGCCATACATTAGAATAAAATAATCTCACAGCAGAGACTTTATTCGATGGATAGATTTTGAAATTACTTTGATTATATGATAACCGAATTATCTTATAACATTAAGGATATGATCTAAGTACTATTTTAGCAATTTTGAGTTTGTATTAAGTCTTTAAATTAATTAAATGTTTAAATTCTTTCATGTTTGGCTGAAATTACTACTTAATAAACTACGAAAAAGCTTATAATGAATGGCGTAGGATACATAATAAAATAAACTTTAAAATGTAATTAAAACATTCATATGAATTTTGTATAATTAGCAAAATATATTATTCAAGTAAAATTATGAGAATATTTGAAATTATAGGGGTTGTCACTAAAATTTCCCGGCCAATTACACGATCTAGGTAGTTTATTCTAACAAATACAACTTGTTAACCACTTTGACTTTTGGAAGAATGAGTTCCTATCAGTGGAAAACTCAATTCAAACTCATACTTATAAACAACAAACAATATCTCATCGGAGATCAAGTTTGAGTGGAGTTTTTGATCAATTAATCTGACTAAATTTGAGTGGAGTATTTTGCCAATTAATTAAGTTTTTTGGTTTTCAAAAAAATTTATGTTTAAGGAAAATCTGGGAGCTATCACTGCAAGAAAGCGATGGATATTGATCACCAAGGTTAGTATTGTATATATTCTTTATAATTTGATATTTAGATTTTTTATGATTAGTTTGCTGTTGAGTACAGTGATAGTTATGAGGAGATTTCGACTATGTAATCATGTAATGACCAACGTTTTTAAAATCAAACACATGTTCGATTATTTATCCAAACTAAAAAAATAAAAAACATGTGGAAAGATAAGAAAATTGAGCATATAATGTCTAGAAGTAATGCATTGTTTAAGTCATTTATCTATCCAATCTTTTAAATAGGTTGCTTCAATGTTTCTGAGCAGTCTGCATTGTTTAAGTCATATCTTAATGCAGAAAAATTGAAATTGAACATTGTAAAATTATTTGAACTTCTAACAAATGGAGCTTTCTAGGGGTATATAGCTTGTAATTTTGTTCTTAAGGAATTGATATCAGTTAATTCAGAGACTTCGGGCCTTATGTAGTTTGAAGATAGCTGTGACCTTTGTACACTAAATCCTGAATATCTCTAAGAAGAGAAGTCCGAATTTGATTCTGTAAATTTCTTCCATAAGCAGACACATTTATCTATCCAATCATATATAGTATGCATCTCATATATTATAGATCAATACAGTTAAATCTTAAACTTTGGCTGACAGTCATGGACTTGGTTGCTTCAATGATTCTGAGCAGTCAGCATTCTTTAAGCCATATCTTCATGTAGAAAACTTCAATTTGAAAACCGTAAAATTATTTGAACTCTTGACAAATATAGCTTTCCAGAGATGTATAGTTTTAATTTTATTCCTTGTTAAGTGATATCAGTTAATTCAGAGACTTCGAGCCTTGTTGTAGTTTGAAGATAGCTGTGACCTTTGTACACTAAATCCTGAATATCTCTAAGAAGAGAAGTCCGAATTTGATTCTGTAAATTTCTTCATAAGTAGACACAATTTATCTATCCAATCAATATAGTATGCAATCTCATATATTATAGATCAATACAGTTAAATCTTAAATTTTGGCTGACTGTCATGGACTTGGTTGCTTCAATGATTCTGAGCAATCAGCATTCTTTAAGCCATATCTTCATGTAGAAAACTTCAATTTGAAAACCGTAAAATTATTTGAACTCCTGAAAAATACAGCTTTCTAAGGATATATAGCTTGTAACTTTATATTTGATTAATTGATACCAGCTAAGTGAAAACTTCGGGCCTTGTGCTGTTTGAGGACAACTGTGACATTTACTTATCCATCATAATCTAATGTCTAATATTATATATTATAGATCAGTACAATTTAATCATGCAATTTGCTAATAAAAAAAATTTCAATATTGTTTTTGTAGTTATCAACCAAACTTCCAAAGAAGCAGAGTTTGACATTCCTTCATCACATGATATTCCTTCAACGGCTAGGACAAACATTCTACCAAGTGTGGATGATTCCGCATGTTTCAGGACCTATTTCTTCATGACCATGCATGATGCATGCGATAACTTTTAACCTTATGCACCGCCTAACATAGCAGCTTCATCTGTTAAAAATATAACAAATACTAGTTCAGCACCGTAATGAGTCATTCAATTGTTACCTTCACCGGTGCAACAGCACCAACAGGAGAGAGGCCGCAACTGCTCGCGAGACGAATGAGATGACTAGCGTGGGTGATTTGCAAGTGATGGGTGCTGGCGGCAAATAACGGTGAAAGTGAGACCGTAAGAGACTGACCGTGGCGTGAGGGATGCTCCGTGACGACGTCGGGCCGTCGTCGTAACCGTGAGAGGCTGCGAGATAGACAGATTGCCATGCGTGAGGCCGTGATTGATTTGTCCGTGGGGGAGATTGCTGCTTGTTTGTGATTAATTAACTACAAATTAATTATTTACTTAATTACTTAATTCATGGTTACTCACCCTTTGACTTTTTCCGTATGGCTGCCAATCTCTGTAACCCTTTGGAGCCTCTACGCCGTGAAGGACAAACCTTAGACCATTGCTGCAAATACTCAACGCAACAAAATGACAATACTATGAAAACACGACTTTGCAATAGTTGTCAAGAAAACTTGAGTCTCTTTGTTTGATCATTAGAAAATAGAGATAGTATTAAAGAATCTAATTGTAAATACATGAACGTAAGAGATAAAGAGAGATATTGTATTTTACTGTATCTCTATTTCATTCTCTTTTAAATTTAAATTACCTTTTTAATAGGTTTCTTAACCGGTTAACATAATTTTAAAACAATTAAAATTTTTCATTAATAAAAATAATATGTACCATTGATTAGATCTAACGGTATAATATCTTACACTATTGATACCGTAAAAAAATTACAGCATCATAGAGGGACCCTTATTATTATTATTATTATTATTATTATTATTATTATTATTATAAAACCTATTGCTGAAAAGTCCTAGACCCAAATTATTCAAGAAGAAAATAGCAGAGAAGCAAAGGGAAGGACGACAAGAAGACACATAATAAAAGATAAAAGATCCGGTTTACTTGCACTTGAATTTAATTATAAATGATGAATAGAGTACGGATATAAGAACATATATTTGCATCTTTTTATATAAATATTCAATTTTATTATTGCTTTTGTGCTATAAAGTAAATGAACCTCTAGGCAACGAGGAAGTCGCTTTAATGAGAATGTTGAGCTATCTTTTATTGATTGCAATTGGTTGATTATAGATTTGAAAATAGAGAAATCTAGTAGATTAGATATAGAACAACAGAAAACAGAAATTACCTTAACGGATTGTAAATACAAAGGAGAGTAGAGGGTGTAATAAAAATGACAAAAAGAGTGGTATGCTGCACCCGTCACACCGTAGCTAGATCAACCTTTCTGTGTGTCTTCAGTAAGTTCCGGCCAGAAAATTATAATGCTACTGATATTTGGAACTCAAAAGTGCCCTAATTAAGCTGTGAGACTGGAAAGCACAATTAGGCATGGAATCGAAGTTCAATTTTGTTTTGGTTTAAGTTTTAAATTAGTTCTGTTTAATTCGTATGAAAATGATTATTGTTAGTTATGCTATAGAAATAATTAGTTATGAAGAGAATCAATTAAACATGTAGTAATATTTATTTTTAGAAGTGCTGTGAGTTTTAAAAACAGTCATGTGCATTAGTAACTCTTACTGTTAAATTCCTGTAAGAATTAAATGATGGAATTAGATAGAATATTGACTAAATTTTATTTATTTACAAGTTTATAAACATATATAAAAAACATTTAATTGTGTATATGTAATAATGATAACTAAAATAAATATTTTATAATGTTAATTTTATTTCTTTCTTTTGTCATCTCAATATAATTGATAATAATAATAATCTCTTCAAAGTCAATGCTTTTATTTCCTAATTAATAAGGATAATTTTAAAATTTTATAATATAGATGAGGATATAGGTGATTGTCTTAAATATAAAAGTGATCATTAAAATTAGATTTTAAAAAGTTATTATTTCCCTGCCTTTTAAAATTTACTGTAAAATAAGGTAATTTTACCAAAAGTAATTTTTAAAAAATTTTATCAAACACTAAATTAACTTTTAATTTTTTAAAATAATTTTTAAACCTCCTGAAATGATCCCAAACGAGCTTTAAATTAGTCCATTATAATGCCATTAAGTTGACTAAACTATTGCGTCCTACGTCTTTTTTAATAATTAAAACTATTGTGTGCCAATAAAATTGTGTGATATTATCTGTATTAGTGTAATTAGTTATAATTAAAACTATCATGTGCCAATAAAATTGTGTGATATTATCTATAGTAGTGTAATTAATTATATTCTCTCTTTATTCTTGAATAATTTTGTGAAAACA
Source organism: Murraya paniculata (assembly GCA_030449075.1). Taxonomy (NCBI): domain Eukaryota; kingdom Viridiplantae; phylum Streptophyta; class Magnoliopsida; order Sapindales; family Rutaceae; genus Murraya; species Murraya paniculata. Next base: position 7,720 of record JAEVFN010000004.1, on the reverse strand, counting down.
AACTCTACATAGTTAAATTAGTAATTAATTATATCTCTCTTTATTCTTGAATACTTTTGTTGAAACAAACTCTACATATTAATTAGCTAAATTGTTATTGCTCGCAGGAGAACTAAAATCTTAATAATAAACGATCATAGCTTGAACTACAGACCCTGCATGCATGTTGAGTAACTTTATTATTGACCAAGCCTTGATCAGCCATCCGTGGACACACCGCCCACTGGTGGTGGTGCTTTAACCACTGCAGTAACTCCCTCTCACTGCCAGCGACCACCTCACTGATCGGCAGCACCCTAATGCCCCTCACCACCTCCCTTTATGACCCTTAGTTTGCGGCTTAACCAACCCAAAACATAGTTGATTTAAAATCACAAGAGCAAACCCTTCTCTGCTCACAATATAAATATCATTTTTAATGAATTGTTCAATGTTCTTTCTTTAGAAATCAAGAAGAACAGGAGAGGCAACAACATTCTTTTGTTTTACTCTCCGGTTTCTTTTTTTTATTATTATTTGGGAATTGACAACCATACTTGGAAACTCACGTGGAGAAATTGATTTAAAATCAACTTCCCTCAACTACTAGTAACTGTATATGGTAACTACTTATAGTTATCATGCATGGGTATGGTCGGGTCAGGTCGACCCATCATGGGTAACCCAGCAGTCCGATATCTTGCACTGGCACATGATGGGATGACGTAGAAATAGCATAACAGTAAATAAATAAACAATGAACAATCACATATCACTAATCATACAGCCAATACACCATGTGACCATGAACATATCCAAAAACCCATTCGAGGAGCCAAAACATATATCTCACTTGCTAATCCAGATAAGAGATGTTTTAATTGCAATCATATGCAAGAAAATTTCAGCATATGTTCATTGTATACCAGATTTAATTCATTTCAATACTCAAGCATACTAAATGCTTTACAATTTTGATATCCAAAAAATATTATACAATTGGTCGACAAAAGAACCACATAATAGAAAAAAAAAATTAATTTCTCATTACGCTCATGTCCATCAATCTAGAATGATCACTTTCCTAGTCATGTTTCATAGATCGAATCATGTCAAGTTATAGATAACATGCTAAAAGTAGCAGACACCAACTTGATATCTCAAAACACAATTGATAGTAATAAGGATACCATGGTTGACTTGCAGAAGTCACATGGAACTTACACAATGAAGAAGAAGGGAGATTCTCTCATTTTATATTTTGGTCACTAAGCATGTGTCCTATGATTCATGTGCTATAGTGAATCTTCCATTTCAGGGTTATGTCTCATTAATGTAATTCACTATACAGATCTTGGTCCAGTCGTTCTCCTCCAGCGTCCGACTTGAGTTCTTAAATTGAATGCTCTTTTTAGTGTCAAAATAAGATCTTACATCTGGCATTAATCAGGTCTCTATGATGGTAGGGTACATCATAGTCAGTCATTGAGAAATATCGTTTATGACCTCATCTTGATTTTGATGAAGGCAACAAATTTTGTAGAATAGCCCATTTTATTAGGCTTTTTGAACAAATACATTGTCTCATTATTCTACTTATCTCAACTTAGCTTGCTCTAAGAGCAAGTGAGGCGATCGCTCGTGTAAGAAAGCATGTCATGACCCGATAACATACTCTCATATGTGTGTAATTATACCTTTCATAAAATAAATTGAAATAAGAGAATTTTAAACATCATTGTATTTGAAAACAATTCATATAATAAAGATGTTCCCAAAAAATAAATACATCTAAGCAATGTAAAATTACAATCTACGTAGCCCCAATGACAGAGCATGAGAGGTGAATACATCCCTTGTGACAGCTTTGGTAAGTGGATCAGGTATTATACTATGTGTAGATATCTACTGTATGGCTACTTCCTTCTTAGCCAAAATGTCTATTATAAATTTTATTTTGGGCTCAATGTGCTTCGACTCACTATGGTATTTAGCATCCTTGGAAAAAGAGATACCAGCTTGACTATCACAATAGACAATTATTGGACTAGCATTACTAATATTAATTTTTATGTCCTTTACAAATCTTTTAAGCCACACAGCTTCTTGTACTATTGCAGAACATGCAATATACTTGGCTTCCATCGTCGATAAAGTCGTGCATGTTTGCTTCTTGCTACTTCATATAATTGCTCTTCTATTTAGCAAGAATACATATCTCGAGATCAATTTGCAGTCATCCAAATTGCCACCCCAGTCGGCATTTGAATATCCAATAAGTAGCAAACCACTTCCTTGATAGCATAAAGAATAATTTATAGTGCCTCTTAGATTTACTAAAATCCTCTTGACAGTACTCCAATACTTTTGACTAGGAGTAGACTAGTATCCACTCACCAGTTCTACAGCATCATTTTTTATGGCAGACATAAGACTTCCAATGGCATTTGCATAAGGAAATCTAGTCATTCTCTCCTTTTTTTTTTTTTTTGAAGAGTCTTAGAACCATATTGAGACTAAAAGATTGTCTTTTAGCTATTGGAATATCTTTCAGCTTACAATCAACCATGTTTGAACTTTGTATGGATTTTCTTAATGTAAGGCTCTTGTGATAGTGCTAGAAATTTCCTTGAAAGATCCCTAAAAGTTTTGACTCCTAAGATAAGTTGCTTCGCCTATATCTTTCATGTCAAAATTTGAGTATAGCCAATCTTTAACACTTTTGACAAACTCTTTACTATTTCTAGCCAATAGTATATCATCCACATACAAAAACAATATCGCAAAATGTCTTCAAACCTCTAAATATACACAAAATGGTCTTCCTCAACCATCCTGAAGTTATAAGAAATTACAACTTGATGGAATTTAAGGTTCTACGTCTAGAGGATTGTTTAAGGTCATAGATAGATCTTTTGAGCTTGTATATTGATACTCTATAAAATAAGAGTTATCTTGACATAATTAGACTTAAACTAATATTACTTAGAAAGTAAATAATGTGTTTTTATTGTATTTTTAGTTACATTTTGCATGGACAGTTGTTTAAGTTTAATTGGTTGTATTTTAGAATACTTTGTACTCTGATTATGTGCATGATTATAGGAAACCAAAAAGCTCAAGCTTTATAGTTGGGAAAGCTTGTAGCAACAGACTTGTAGAGATTACAAAAGAACTTGGTTGCAAAGAGAAATAAAACAACTATGAACAAAAAAGATGCTGCAGCAATTCTGTAGTAACTGTAGATGAGATTTCAAGCGCGTTTACTGAAAGATTTGCGATCCAAGGTTTCCAAAAAATGACACGGCTATAAGTTTCTAATTGCCCTAATTCTGAGTTTATAAAAAGGAGCATGCATGAAAAGAAAAAGGAGGAGTCATCATAAAAAAACAACCAAAAAACAAAAAAGAAAACAGAGAAAAAAAGCGATTTGAGGATTATAACAGAGGAGTCAAGGAGAAAAAAAAAGGGAGAAATCACAAGATGAACAGAACTCAATCCTTCATCTTTATTTTCTTGTTTTATTTATCTCTTAGAACTGTATTTGATGGCTCAAACAAGTCTTGTTACTGTTTTGTCACAAATCATGAACTAACTTGATTGTGGTTGAGTGATAAACAAGTTTAATAGTTACTTAACTGATATTTGCATGTTGCTCTATATTTGCTATATTATTTTGTCTTATTTTACTTATTACAATTTCTTATTTCGGCCGACCACTCATTTAGTGGATACTAGCTAAGAAGAAGCTTCAAAAAGTTTTAGACTAGGTTTCCAAAGTTGACTTAGTGGAACAAATTAAGACAATACGTGGCTTTAGATTGGGTTTCCCAAGTTAAGTTAATTTCGATTTGAATAGGGTCATGCTTGATCTAAAATTAATAAACAAACTAAACATAGGGATTCACCTTGAAGGACAATTGGAACCTAAAGCACATAATGCTATATCTAATGTTAGCATAACAACTAGTCATTGCTAGGTTGCATTTAGATATAAAACAGGTTACAGCTGATGATGCATGAGGGATTATTTCAGTATTGTTGTAGAAGCTGTATCAATGATACAGTAATTGAAAAAATAGTCACAAAACCATTAAGTGAGTTTTAAACACTCAACTACGCCTTCTCTATTGAGTTGAACTTTAGTGTATTGAATTTGTTTGTTACATCATTAATCTAGTTAGTTTCGTTACTTATTTTATTTTAATTTAGACTGAAATTGTACTAGTAGACTGGTGTAGCAAATCCATTAACATCATCCCTGTGGAGACGATCTGAATGCTCATCAGTACATTACTTGTTTATACACTTGCACATTGACACATATAGCAGTAAGATAATCAACAAGTTTTTGGCACTGTTGCTGGGGATTTAATGCTTATGTGATTTGTAGAGACAATTTTAGTTCGTGTAAAATATTAAATTTCTTTTAATTTTTTTTTTGTGTTAACAGAAGTGCTCTAGCAATACTTGTAGCGTAGGTACAAACCTATTAAATTTTAGTTTGATCCAGAAATTGAAAAGACTGCAAGAAGTTTGAGAAAAGAGCATAGAAATTTAAAAATTGCTACAGACATTGATAATCTGCATGATATGGGGAATTTGACCCCTCGAGGAAAAATACAATCAATCAATGTATAAGGAGGTCAGAATGGCAAATGACAGAGACAGAACCATTTGAGACTATACACCGTTGACTCCTCAAGCCATAAATCCTGAAATATTTAGACCAAAAGTGCAAGCTAATAATTTTGAGCTCAAACCAATGATGTTTCAAATGCTTTGGACAGTGGGACAATTCAATTGATTGCCATTACAAGATCCTTATCTTTACCTTAAACTATTTGGAAGTAATAATGCTTTCAAAATTACTAGAGCATCACAGGAAACATTGAGGCTTAGACTTTTTTAATTTTGTTTAAGGGATCGAGCAAAAGCATGGTTGAACTCTCTACCACCAAACTCCATCAATAAACATGGAATGACTTGGCTAACAAATTTTTAATGAAGTACTTTTCACCGCCCAATAATGCAAAATTGAGAAATGAGATCACATTTTTCCATCAACTTGAAGATGGAATTTTGTATAATGCATGGGAGAGATTCAAGGAGTTACTTAGGAGATGCTCTCATCATGGTATATTTGCATATATAATTAGAAACATTCTACAATGGTCTAAACCCAAGCACTAGATTGATGGTAGCCACTTCAACAAATGGGGACTTCTTATCCAAGTCTTACATAAAGCTTACGAAATTTTAGAAATGATAACCAACAACAACTATCAGTGACCATCGACTAAACAAGCTACAACAAGAGAAATAGTATGAGTCTATAATGTAGATGCCTTGATGGCGTTATTAGCCCCAAGTAACCTCGTTAACAAATATAGTGAAAACTATGACTATTGCTCTAGTAACTATCAACCAAGTTACTGAAGTATCTTGTGGTTATTGTAGAGAAGGCCATCTATTTGATAATTGCCCTAGATACACAAATAGCCCTAGTATACCTCAGTAAACTATATGGGCAACTTCAACAGATAGAACCAGAACAATTCTTACTCAAACACCTACGATCCTGGATGGGAACAACACCCAAACTTCTCATAGAGTAATCAAAATCAACATGCTGCAGTAACTAGTGGTCAAAATAGACCTATTCAACCACTTGAATTCTCCAGCAAAATCAAGGGCAAAGAAGCACTAGCAATGAACAACTCAGTTCTCTTGAAGCTTTGATTAAAGAGTACAACATGAAGAATGAAGTAGTTGTCCAAAGCCAAACAGTGACTCTAAGAAACCTAAAATTCATATTAGACAACTTGCTACAGTATTAAACAACAGACCTTAGGGTAGTTTACTCAGCAACACACAAGATCCAAAGTGTAATTTAAGATTAAGAAAAGATGGTCATATTCCACTCGGTGTGTCACAAAGAAAAGTTGAACCCATTTCAACCCAAGAAGTAATTCAAGTTGAAGAAGAGCCACGACATCCCACTTTCAAGCACACAGATGTGAATAGCCAAGCTACAACATCAATAGAAAATGAAGATCCAGTACCTGTTAGAGCAGATGCTGGAGCACTAACTACATCAGTTTAGAGCATGGCAAAGAGAAGCAGTCTGTACAACCTATTACAACACAACAGTTTAGGCACCCGCGACCTTTTCCTCAAAGATTTCAAAAACAAAAGAGACAAGCAATTCAATTAATTTTGGAAGTGTTGAAGCAGTTATATCAACATTTCTTTCATAGAAGCTTTAGAACAAATGTCAAATTCTGTGAAGTTCTTAGAGGATATCTTGGCAAGGAAAAGAAGGCTTAGAGAATTTGAAATAGTTGCTCTGACACAAAAATGCAGCCATATGCTTCAGAATAAAATCCCTCAGAAGCTAAAGGATCCAGGCAATTTTACAATCCCAGTGATTTGGGAGCTAGCATCAATCTCATGCCTTATCAATGTTCAAGCAATTGAGAGTTAGGAAAGTTGGACCAGTAACGGTCACTTTGCAACTTGCTGACTGATCTCATGCCTATCTAGAAGGCAAGATTGAAGATGTGTTAGTGGAGGTGGACAATTTATTTTTCTAGTGGATTTCATAGTGTTAGATTTAAGGTAGATAAAGAAATACCAATCATTCTGGGTAGATCCTTCTTAGCCACAGAAAAGACTGATTGATGTGTAAAAAGAGAATTGACTATGTGGGCTAATGATTAGCTTATTTAGATATGAATTTTATTTCTAAGAATTCTAGTGAGGATGAGGATCAATTTTCATATGATCCTATTAATATCCACACCCACTTTCATTTAGATGTAGTTATTGACATTTTTAGGCCAACAGGTTGTTAGTTCTTCCTAAGACATTTGTCTTGTCATTGATTGAAAGTATCATAACAGTAGGAAGCATATTTTCCCTCCAGATACTCTGCATCCCTATGATTAATTACATTATTTAGAATATTTTTTAGATGAGGATAAGCTAGATTCTACTTGTTTAGGCAGAGGCCTTCTTTTCTTAATTTGGTAAGACTTAGACATTCTAATCTTCCCTATTTTTGTAGAGATGATTCAAGATGGGACCAAGTGCTTCATTGCTGGTTATTCTTTACTCCCTACATCATATTTTAATTTCCTATGTATTGTTAGTTGTTCTATTTCTATGTTAGAGGTTTTGTGGAATGCCTTAGTCTCATTTGTTGATACTTATAATACTCCTTGGATGGTGGAAGGGAATTTGATATAGTTCAGTGATTGTTTAAGATTTTTGGTGGTTATGCTTAACCTCAGACTGCTTTGGATGCCTTTAACCTTGGCTTAGAGGATGTTGCCTTTGTAAAGAATCCTTTACTTAGATAATAGGTATACTTGGAGGAGCCTTGATAGGGTGGTGTGTAACTCACTGTGTCTAGTTATGTTTAATTTTAAAGTATTTCAAGTGAATCGCCCTGCTTCCAATCATTCTTCATTGTTATTATCTTGCGGACGGCGAGATTTGGCCATCTAGGTTCAATATTCTTCATGCTTAGCTTAAGCATTCCGATTTTCTAGTTGTTTTTAGATGGTCTTTCTGCTCTAGTGCGGTTGTAAGATGTGGACTTTTTAGCAAAAGCTCATTCGCCTAAAGCTTTGCTTCAAAGTTGAAGATGTGGACTTTTTAGCAAAAGCTCATTCACCTAAAGCTTGCTTCAAGGCATAGAACAAGGATGTTTTTGATAATGTTTTTTAGCAGGTTA
>JAEVFN010000049.1:1867293-1962276 GCA_030449075.1 Murraya paniculata | reverse complement strand
CATCATGAAGCTCTAATCGATCAAATACTTTTTCATACTTTTCTGCAGCCTCTAACATGAAATAAGTGGAATTCCATCTAGTTACGACATCTAGACACAATAGCTTATTTGAAGAAATTTTCTCTCGCTCTGCATATGCCTTAAACTTTTGTGTCCTAGAAGGTGAGGATCTAACATATCTTACAACATTGCGAATTTTAGAAATTGACTGATGATATTCTTTTAACCCCTCTGCAACAATGAGATTTAATATATGTGCATTACATCTCAAATGCATATTCTGACCCCCCAATATTGCACTATTCCAATTGTTCACAACTTTTGACAAATAAGAAACAGCACCATCATTAGAAGAAGCATTATCAACCGTTATTGTAAAAACTCTCTCAATGCCCCAATTTAATAGGCATGTCTCAATTTGCCTACCAATTGTTTCACCTTTGTGGTCAGCAACTTGACAAAAATTCAATATTTTCTTTTGCAATTTCCAATTATCATCAATAAAGTGAGCTGTAAGACACATATAACAAAGATTTTGAGGTGAAGTCCATGTGTCTGTAGTAAGGCAAACTCTTTGATGACTACTCACAAAAAAATCAGTCAACTGTTTTTTTGTTTTTTTGTAAAGCTGCAAAATATCGCAAGCAACAGTGATGCGAGATGGCACTTTAAATTTATTTTCAAAAACTCCCAACATTTCCCTGAACCCTTCACCCTCTACAACTCTAAATGGCATCTCATCTTTTATAATAAACTTAGCAATTGCTTCCCTACAAGCCTCAACACTATAAGTCGTTGGTACAAGGCTGCATGGCTCTCCATTTTTCACTGGTTGGTAAGACAAAGTTTTTTGTTTTTTGTCCGCTTGAGCTCGGCCAGGAAATTTTGGACATCTCTCTCTTATATGAGTCAATAGATTAGATGTTCCCTTATTAAAACCACATTTATATTCTTTCCCACAATATCGACATTTAGATTTAGGACGTAGTGGATTAGAACTTAATTGTATAAAATGTTCCCAAGCCTCTGAAGTATTGGATCTAATGTGTGTACCTTCAGCATTACTGGAAGATTTGGAACTTGGAGGAGCCGAATCTGCAGCTATGCGTTTTCCTTTATCAACTTGAGAAGTCATCTACACCACAAATATAAAAAATATTAAAATTAATTACGAAAAAATAATATGCAGAATAAGAAATTAAGCTTATATCAAAACTGGTAAAAAAATATTGCATAAGTCCAGAGGCGACGGTTCTGCATCTGTCGGGCTCGGGCTCTGATGTCGACCCGATTGGGGCGAGCCGGGAGGCGACGGGCGATGGAGAAGAAGCGGATGGAGTTGGTGGTACCGATGGGGATTTGGTGGAGATCGAAGAGGTGGGAGAGAACTGACATTGGAGATTTAGGGATTGAGGTGGCAGCTGCTGCCCAGGTGGTTGAGAGGAGGCGGAGATTGTGGCGGAGGGCGTTGAGAAATTGGGATCTGAGATGGTGGGTGAGTCCTGTGGCCATGTTGGTTTTATTTCTTTTTTCCCGTGAAAGTGATGGAAAGTTTGGGAAAATTTTCAGTTATGGGTTTAGGGGTTTTGGGGTTCGTATTCGGGGCATGGCTGGAGAGCGGAGGTCACCAATTGGCAGTAATCAATTAGAAAGAATTATCTTCTAGAAATTTTAGTGCAATAAGAAATGAAATTAAGCTTAAAATTAAGCATGGGCAGTGACCTTGAGGGTGATAATTGTGAAATCGTTTTGCCGGAAAGTGGTTTGACAGCAGAACACAACGAAGAAGACAATGAAGAGGTCGCGCGGCAAGGCCCTCTTCAACTTCGTCAACTAACAGCAATTGATGCCCACGCACAAGACGCAGTAGAGGCCGATTTTAGATTCTCACCGGAGTGAGAACTGGAAAGAGACCGTTTGCAAGGAGACCAAGAATCGCTGTCTAAGATGCTGTGGAGACCGATTCCTACCAGAGCAAGGACAAGAAGGTGACCGCTTGCAGGGAGACCAAGACCGCCGCCAGAGGAGAGGTTTACTAAGCTGATGGCTTTGCACTCGTGATAGTGAAGTTTAGGGAGGTTAGGGGTTTTTTGTCTTCTAATTGGCGTTAAGTGAAATGTTTTGTTTGGCTTAGACTTATGATATTTTATTTTGTTTTACAATTTACAAGTTATATTTTATATTTAATTATTTAATAATTTTTTATTTTATGTTATTTTTGAATAATGGAGAAGGTATATTATGGAGTTAATATAAGTATGTAAAAATTGTCACATACTTGCTTATTTATTAGTAATGTCACATTCACAAATTTTTTTTAATTAAATAATTTTTTTAATTTTTTACGGATTCACGGATTTTTGCGGATTTACAGAAGTAAATCCATATCCAATCCACTAATTGCGGATTTTCAAAATTTCAATCCAATCCAATCCATCAATCCACAGATCGGATTTTTACGGATCAGACGGATTGAGTGGATCGGATTGGATTCTGAACACCCCTAATCCGCTTAACCCAAGAAATACAATAAGGAAAACAGTTCCAACAAGAATTTAAGTTTTCTTATCTATAACAAATAGAATAACTTGGATATTCAAAATCAGGTAGGATGCCAAGCACTTACTTTAAAGTAAAAGGCCAGTTACCATTGAATGATAATGAAAATGACTTACAAACAATTTGTTTAGGATAAAAAATTCACATATTCAGCTATTTGGTAACTATTGAACAACCATTAATACCAAAATAAGATTATTGAAAAAAGCCCAACAAGAAAATTTATAATATAAGAAATGCCTTCAAATGCAAGGCCAAATTTAGTTAATGGACTTGTCATGTGGATCCAAATACAGCCCATCTTGTTCTGCGCTGTAAGTAGTTAACAAAACAAAATACATTTTAGGTATCCAAGAACGATCCCTCTTGGGGAATTAGGCTTTAATCCCATGATGAACCAATAATCTGAAAAGCTTAAAATTAAAGAAAAGAACTTAGCAACAGTATTTAACCAATACCATGTACCAACATCTGCAACCTAACCCCCAGCCTCCCCCAACCCCACCCCCACAAAAAAAAAGGGGTAGTGCAAACAGGGCAGTAATTCCAAGATAATGTGTTATTCTGTTCTCAATCAGCTCTGGCAGGAACAATTAAGCAGAAGGATTCATAAAAATACTTTTTCATAAGTGGTTATCTTAAAGTCTTAACTGGTACATGTTAACCAATAACAGTATTTTTTTTTTTACCCTTTTTCAGGATTATACTTCTTCTTCTTCTTTTTTGAAAAAGAAAATTAAACAGTATGTTTAAAATTTATCATGAACATTTTGAAGTTGCACCGAGAACATTTTAGGGAAGATTGAAGTAATTCTTTCTGCCTTAAAAAATTGTAAAAACCATTATGATAATTGAAACAAGGGTTACCTTGTATATAGGACATAATGGTGTATCTGTCCCGGCTTGATGATTTCTAAGTACTTGATGACTGAAAAAAGAATTCAACAGCAGCAAATATTTCAAAATCTTGCTGTGTTTTGATCGAGAATAAAAGCAACTGAGATTCTCAATCAAACTTTTGTACTAAATACAGCAGGAAAATTATCCTTTTTCCCATAATAGCTCAGGAAAATCAAATATGATTTAAGTAAAGTTAGTACATTCGGAAAGAAAAGCTAAAACATAAGAGTAAATATTGATGTATTGGTAAAATTATAACCAACATTAACAAATCAGATTACATCATTACCTCCAGAACCAGTTATAAAATTGTGGTATAAATTATAACGAGAGCAGCTAAAAATGCTTGTTTAACCTACATACCAACAAATACATGAGGAATCTGCAGTATAAGCAATAATACAAAAAGTCAGAGAAAAAGTTACCTGCAAATTGCCACTGTAACTGAAAATGCAGTGTGAGCAATCATGTTCAAGTAAAATGACCGCCTCCAATCCACCTCACTTAAGTTTTTGACGAGCAAATCATCCAACTGTTAGCAATAGCACAGATTTATTCACATCACACTCTAGCACAATTAATGCTCAAAGTAAAAAGATGTTACATTATTTCAGGTGCTTTTACCTTAGGTGCCCACCTGCGTACAAAGTAAGAAGTAAGATCTTCTGCATTATCATTGAAAACGATTCCATCCAAACCCTATATCACCATAATTTGACTAGATCAATAATACAGCACAGGGCTTAAGACCACACATAAAATTCTCGACATTCACAACAGCATACCACTTTCCTGACGAAAAATAAGAGATCGTCATCTTGTTGTCCTCTTGACTCTTTACCGCGGATAAAGTACAAATCAAAAACATCGTGCCAAAATCGAGAAGCCATTTCTACATCTACTGCATCTTGCTCTTCTACCAATGATTTCCCCAACAAGTTCGAGTGCTTTTTCACCATACTCAACAATTCACTCCTAACATACAAACATTTCATTTCAAAACAAAATTCACTCCCAACATACAAACATTTCATTTCAAAACAAAATAGCTTGTCAATAAACTTAGTGTCACTAATTAAAATTAAACTACAGTGTGTAGTTAATTTGACTCCATTTCACTCGAATTAATATTACATATTTTACAGAATACAAAATTGAATTCAAATTTCAAACACTAAATTCTGCATTTTGATAGAATATCTAAATTAAATAAATCAATAAATAAACCCTAATTGAAGTGGGAGTGAAGACATATCTGTACCTAGATGGAGTTTCTTCTCGATCACCGAACATGTTCTCTTGACCGTTGATCTGAATTACAGTACAAGTTTAAAATATTGTTGTTATGTAGGCTGGCTGGCACAATATTTGTGGATGGGTAAAAACCGGCGCGAGAGTTGAGCGTTCTATTGCTTCGGAGCAGTGACTTACTCTTCGAAGGGATTTGATTCGAACTGCAATCAAACCGGTTGGGTTTCTGGCATTCGAAACAAAACCGAACCTAAAATCGAACTGATCCAATCGGTTCGATTTCACTATATTCTTCTGTTACCAAAGCCGGAGTCCTCATAAACAGTTTTTCTGAGCATTATATAAATCTTAATCTATCTGTGGTTTTGATGAGTCTATCCTCTTACACATTACAAATAATTCGTTATATTTTTCTACTTCAACAAATCAATTTAGAAATACTTGATTTAAATATTTTTTAGGTAATTATTTTTGTTTCATTATATGCTTGTACGTGAGAAAAAAAAAAGTCTTTAAAAAGATGGATATCTATTCATTTCGAATATAAATGCTAGCTTAATGAAATTAATATTGATACTCTCATTTAGGGAAAACTATATAATTATAGGTATATGAACGCATATATGATATATAATAGTTTAAGAAAATAAATTTGAATCATATACACAAGGTATCTGTGATACCAAATTTTTTTAGAAGTTAGCAAAAGCAAAATCATAGGTGATAGAATCTTTATCCCTATATACATCCATTGGAAACTAGCAATATTATTATTGTTGTTTAATTAAAGTTTGCTAAAAGATTAATATATATCCTTCCTGGAAGATATCAGCAGCTGTTGACATCTGCAATACAGTTATTGAGCGAGCAAAACAAGTGCACATACCCAACCAACCATAACGTTGGCCTTTTTGGTAACTTGATCCCAGACTTTGAAAACTGAAGCCAGAAAAGAAAAGTGCAAACTCATGATTGATTCACATAAGAGCCAAGGGATCAGGATCCTCTTTTGATCTGAGTATCTTCTGAGTAAATTTTATTAATAGGTAATAAATTAAAAAGAAAAAATAGTTGAATGCTAACCATACACTACTATTAAAATACAGATGGCAGAAGATCTGTAAAAGATCATACATGCTCAGATCAGAAGAGAATCTCAATCCGGAGCCCAAGACATACATGCGGTGTCTCCCAAAATTAGCATAATAATTAACAAACACATAGCGATTTCAAAGGATAACACTTTATTCCATGCATTAAATTTAATCGCTAGACTCAAAAACAAAATTAACCACCCATCACCTGTAGCAATGGTTAAACTCATATTTCGTACCTTCAACCACCGTTACCCGCAACAAATTAACAACCCTTTTTTAAAACTTTTCTCCTTATAATTTTTTTCCCCATTTCATTCATCTTCTTCACTTGCATAATAATTAATCACCCTCCCACCAAAAACAAGAAAACTCTACTGAAAAATAAAATAATAATAATGATTATAATTCCCAAATTAAGCCAATACAAAGAGAGAACAATATCTTTGTTTGTTCTCCGTCCTCTTTTTTTTTTTTTTTATTCTTTTGGGGCATTGGTATGAATTTTGATCTTGTGATAGGCCCCGCTAGAATGGATAAACATTGATGTTAAAAGGGGATTAATCATCGATCACAAGCATGAAGCAAGAACATATGCACGAAGGTACAGGGGATTAAATTCAGATTCATCGATGATTATAGGGGTATGGAGTTTATTTTTATTAGGATATATAACAAATGTTATCACCAGAAGATGTCTAGTAATATCTGTTTGCTCATTATCATTTTATGTAGATTAGCAATTATAACATAAATAGTTGTAGATTAGCAATTATAACAATTATGATAATGAAGCTTATTTCTTAATTAAGAATGATAATTGCAATTATAACATTAATGAAGGATTGTGCAAACCGATATTTGTATGCTTGTCTATTAATATGTTATTATGATGTGTTGTACATCTTCTGGACATCACTGTACACATCTTCTGGGCATGAACAACAATTTTAATTAATGTTATAGTGATAATCCTCAAACTTTAAAAATGTATCGCCCCATCAGTTTGTGTACAGTGGTGTATAAGACAGTCACTAAGATGATTGCTAACAGGCTGAAAATGATCCTACCTCATCTTGTTGGTCCTCAACAAACAAGTTTTGTCTCGGGGCATCATATAATCGAGAACATTGTTATTGCTCAGGAGGTGATTTCAATCCAGCAAGACGTGTTTTACTTTTCCTTTTCATTTGAGCACGTTTATGTGGTGGTTAGGGGTTTAAGAACCTGGATTTGATGAATCAAGCTTTGTTGATGAAGGTGGCTGGAACCTTGTTGCCAATCCAAAAAGCCTGTGGTTGCAGATGCTGCTGACGAAATATGGAGTGAACCATGAGAACCTGCCGCACGAGTTGCCAACCAGGTATGGTTCTCCCCTTTGGAAATCTATTGGGTGAGTTTGGAATGACATGAAGAGGGGGATTCGATGGAATGTTGGGGATGGTAAGACAGTCCGTTTTTGGTGGGACTATTGGGTGACAAAAAATCAGCCCCTGATGAATTATACTATTGCTCCAGTTCCAAACAATTTGGTGAATAAAAAAACAGCGGAGTTTGTCGGCAATACTAGCAATTGGAACTAGGAGAGTTTTAGCTATTTATTGCCACATAATGTCCTTATGAGCATTGCTTCTTATAAGTCTCCTTTAGCTGATGGTGGTACAGACAAAGTTTTTCTGGGCTGAATCTACAAAGGGGTGCTTTACTGTGAAATCGGCGTACACTGCTCTGTCTAAGTCTATTTACAGTGAGGAGGAGAAGCTTTGTAGTCTTGCCTGGAGTTGGAAAGGACCCCATAGCATTTGTTATTTCATTTGGTTGGTGCTGCATGATAGGTTTAAAACAAGAGCTGAATTTTCAAGCCGTCATATGCTGGTGGATTACCGATGTGATCGATGTGGCTCATTTTTTGAGAATACAATGCATGTGCTTCGAGACTGCATGATTGCGAAGAGGGTCTGGAATAGTATAATTCCTATGAGCTCTCGTCCCTGGTTTTACTCGCTCGATCTGAAGGACTGGATGTGTCAAAATTTACTAAACAAAGGGCTGATGGCTTCGGGTATTAGCTGGAATACTTTCGTTGGAGTTGCTATTTGGCGCCTGTGGTTTTGGGGGAATCAGTTTCTTTTTAATTAACGGACTATGGATAGTGTTAGCATATTACAGGATATAAAAGTCAGAGCTGAGGAAATTCAGAGTCTTAACAACTCATATTTGGTTGTGGGGACCACAAAAATTGAGAGATGGATCACCTGGAAACAACCTCTCTGGCCTTGGTATAAGCTGAACACGGACGAAGCAAGTAGGGATGGCAATGGGAGGGGAGGCGAGGGGTGCTGGCATCCCCGCATCCATCCTCAATATTTTAAATATGTCTCCATTAGAATTGTTTAAAGGGAGTCCATCCCCTCCCCATATAATAACAGGGATCTTTGTAAGTCTCCGATTCTTAAATAATCTTTGATTAATCGATTTATTTTTAGTTTCTAAATTTCAATTAATCATATTAAAATAAAAAATTTAACTAAAAATAAAGTTTATAATATATCTTAATAAAGTTTGGATGTTATAGCTTTAGCTTTTTCTTTAATTTTTATTTTATTAGATAAAAATTTAAAAGAAAAATTTTGGGCCAAAGGCTTTTGAATGAGACATGATCGAATAGTAATTAAAGACTACAACTAGTTAACTAAGCCCAAAAGTCTTATAATCTATTTGTATAAATATTTTGTTATTTGTTATTTGTACTAATATTTAACATTTAATAATTTAAATTTTATTATTTATTCATTAACAATTCTAAAAATAAAATTAAAATTTAAAATTAAAATGGAAAAATGGGGAATTGGGGAGAGGATGGAGATTCCAGCTCATCCTCGTCCCTTCTCCGAAAGAGAAATTGAGTAAAAAATCATCCATGTTGCTTCCCTAAATAAAAGATTAAATATAAAATTATTTTCATACCCTCCCTAAATGGGGGAAATTCCCGAGAGGCCCGTCCTCTCGAGGATTTCTGCCATCCCTAGGAGCAAGTAAGGTAATGGGAGCATCCAGTGCCGGAGGTCTGATTCGCAACCACCATGGGATGTGGCTCTCCTGCTTCGCTTTTAACATAGGTTTTTGTTCAGTTACTGTAGCAGAGCTTTGGGGCCTTTACCAAGGTTTAAGTTTAGCGTGGCAACATGGTGTCCGTTATTTGCATGCGGACGTGGATAGCCGCGGTGTTGTTCAAATGGTAAACAGCCCGACAGATTGCACCAATGAGTGCATCCCCCTAATCCGCTCCACTGAGAACCTCATCAAGCGAGACTGGACTATAACCATCAACCATGTTTATCGTGAGGCAAACTTTGCAGAGGATTTCCTAGCAAATCATGCCTTAGAGCTGCCTTTGGGATTGCATCTTTTCTCTAATCCCCCTTCCGGGGGTAGTTAATTTTATTGCTAATGACTTGAATGAGGTTGCTTACTCCCACTATGCGTTACCTTAGCTCTCTGTAGAGCCCTCAATTATAACAAAAAAAAAAAAGGTCTCCAGCAATTCGGGTCCGTGCACCAAATATTTATTACGTTTCCAAACTTTTTGTTACATTTCATTCAAAACTTTTTTTATTACGTATATTAAATTTTAAGAGACTAGATAAATATAACTTATATAAAATGCTCAATTGCGAACACAGCTCTTTTAAATCGATATAAGGGCCTTTATCAAACTTTTACACCAATGCAAAGGACTGGGTTCACACTTTATAATTAGACTCGGTATAAGAAATGTAGTGAATTTTGTAAAATACGAAGAAATGCATTATGGGCCTACTTTTTTAACATTCTACAATTGAAGAGCTTAAAATTAAACAATTTACAGTTATGAATCTGTTGTCAATTCAAGCGGGTGAATTAGTAAGAAAACTAAAATAATTAAGTATAAATAATATAAATGATTGATGTTATACATGTAAAATTCCTCTCAACTTTTGGACTTACGTACTCCTATGCATCCAACTTTTCCAATTTTTCTCAAGAGTGCGCTTCGTTCATTGCAATGAAAATGAAATTTCAACTTTCAATTTTCAGCTGCCTGGTGCTAGTGGAATAGACATCAGCATGATTCTTGAAAACTCATACATATGCATAAATAAAAGAAGCTTACAGCACACGGGTCAGCTTCAAAGAATTCGGCAATGAAATTTTTCCTTTGATTCTCCCAAGTGTCTTGTTTCACCAATTTCTGAAGTTGCTAATCTACAACACAAAATCAATACAAAAGAAACCGATTTAAAACAAACGCATTTAAATATATAATCATAAAATCCATAAAAATTAAAAATAAATAAAAGCACGGCTCGATTGGGCTTAGGCCCGACTATCATCGTGAGGCCCTGAGCATGGGCCTAAATTAAGCCCGCTATCTATGGGCCTAATTAAGATCTTAAGGAATTTTATAAATAAAAAATTAAAATAAAATAAAATTAAAATTTCACAAACCCTAAAATTATACAAGCAACACATTCCTCAATCCTCATGCTCAGAGTCAAAGCACATAGCCACACACATTTTAGCCATCATTGATCAAATCTGATAGCCAGAACTTGCGTGATGCGATGCAACAGCCAGCACCAGTGAAGCGAACCCAGCAACCACGTGAACCTAGCAGGTAGCAGCAGCGAACCCTGCAGCTGCGTGAACCTAGTAGGTAGCAGCAGTGAACCCAGCAACAATGAACCCAACACAATACGACATAGCAGCCAACACAAGTGAACCCAATAGCTACGCAACCCGAACTAGCACCCACAATCCAAATCAACAACAAACCTCCTCTAATTTCTAATTGTTTTTGTTGTACTACTGTTTTTAACACCTTTTTCTATAAGGTAGAGTTCTTGGCGAACAACTTTTTTATTGGAGTAGAACAGAAAGATGAGAAAGATGATCGCCTGCAAATATTATTAGTTCATTTTCAATATTAGTATTTATGGTTTATTATGAAGTTTGTTGTTACTATTTTGTGTATTGGATTATTAATCTATGCTGAAGTGGATAATTGTCACATCCGTGAGTCATGGGGCCGACTGCCGTGGCTTGGCTTGGGGGCCTTGTGCCGAGTCTTGGCAGCAAGCGAGCGCGCTTGTGGTGAGCGCGGAAACAAGGCATGGCTGACGCGTTGGCTGGGGCGTGGAAGCATGATGCACGCTGCAGCATGGGCACAAGCAATGCTGGGCAGCGTGCGCAAGTGCGTGCGGGGGTGGCGTACGCAGCAACTCGCAAGACATGAGGCGCAATAGGACATGCGGGCTTGTGGTGCGGTGCGCACAAGTGCGGGGCACAGTGAGCGCGCAAGCACAAAGCACTGGGGCGCACGAGCATGAGATGCAGTGGGCGTGCGAGCGCAAGGCACAGCAGCGCGCGAGTAAGCGTGGCACAACAGCGCGCGAGCATGGGGCTTGGCAGCGCGGGCCAGTTGCTGGATTGCATCGATGGTTGCGAGTATGTGGCTTATAGCGTGCCAGAGTGCATGCGGATGTGCAATGACATGGGGCGCACACATGGGGGCCGAGTATGCGAAAATGAGAGGCGTTATGAGCGGACTGTGGGCGGACAGTGGTGATTTGACGTGGAGCATAGCTGGCCTAAATTCACCAAGTAGTGGGCGAGAATTAAGGATGAGTGGCAGTTGTGGATGCAGCCAACATGGGGAGACATGGCCTTGATCATGTGCCTAAAATTGAGGGCAAAGGTGGGTGGTTTTGGGCGGTTACAGCCCATGATCTTTGCTAAGTGGCATAGTGGGTAGCGGTTATTCCAAGATCAAGGGGTGTGGAGATGTTTCCAGGGATCATGCTTAGTGGGGGCCTAAACTTGGGGGAATTTATTGGAGGTGGCACGCTGCCCTTAGCAAGTGGGGGTGTCACTTGCAGTCCATGTATATATAGATGGGGATGGGTGTATGTAGGGGACCGGAATTTTGGGGAGCATCTGGTCCTTGTGCATACTTTGCTTGAATTATCTTGTAATCTTTTCTTATTGAGGGAATAGAAAAGTTGGGGGTCGGAGCCTCCGTAAAAGCCATATTACTTGTGTTCGGTGTTGTGTGCGTGGTTGTTTTTTGTGTTGGCGAAATTGATCTTGTAGAACCTTCATTGTGTGAGTGTTGGCGCGCTGCGCTTCCTATTAAATTCACTTCCATTGCGTAAAATTGCTTCCGTTGCATTCGAGTAGGCTGGCTAAGCAGAGTGTTTAGCACCATCACGCGGGTTGCCACACGCTGAGGGAAAAAGCCTGGTGACAATAATCCTCTTTAATTTAAGTGTTTTTTTTTCTATTTTTAACTTTATTAAAAAACTATTTAGAAATTTTATGAATGCCTAGGCTCATGATGACCCGGCCCTGGCGCAGCTTGTCTAAGTTTGAATGGACTTACAAAGAGTCCACTTTTGTTATCAATAACATGGGCTTGGGCTTGGGCTTGCATTGGAAAAGCCCAGCCCAAGCTTGTAATTTGTCATCCCTAGACTCCAACTCTACAATACAAGTCACAAACGATGACATATGGTGGGAGAAGATTTTGATAAGGCTGTTTTTGCAAAATCGTAGAGTCGATGTTGAGTCAACTCACATCCTAGGATTACGAATACACTCATTCTTTGTATGAGCTCTCTTGAATAGTGACTTGGTTGATTAGTTGTTCATCTTTCTTGGTTTGGTTTGCAACTCGTTAGGGTTCAAGAATTCAACCTAAATAGATTGAAAATTATTTTGGCTCATTCAATTCGATTGGGGTTCGTAACTCAGTTTCGTTTCGGGTTTTAAATTTCGCATTGCAATATGTTTTGGGTTGTAAAATGGTATGGATAACTACAGGGCCAGCTCTAAAGTGTTTGGGGCTTTATGTGAATTTTTTTATAGGGCCTCTTTTTATTTTGTAATTTCGATACTCAAAGAAAAGTAAAAAGACTAAAAAACTCATTCTATCTTTAATTCTTGAATTTTACCAATAAAAAAAATCTTAAAAATTTCAAAAACAAAACCTAAAAAAAAAGTCAAGTAGATTTCTTTTTTACTTTGATTAGAATTATTACAAAAACAAACAAACAAATAAATAAGAATAATATTATTTTCAAATATAATATTTAGAATGGCTGCACATAGAAAGTTGACATTATGAGTTGATTATCAGATAATAAATATGGACTTTATATTTTAATAAACTAATCTTTTCTTTTTAAAATAAACTAATGAATGTAATAATTTTCTTTGTAAAGAAAGGAGCAAACAATTTTTTTTATCTACTGATTTTTTATATTAGAAGATAAAAAAAATTAAAAGGAATATTTAAAGTCAAAGATTTCAACGTTAAACATTCAATTTTTTTTTAGGAAACTAAAAAGGTAAAGATTTTAATTTTTTTTCTCGGAAAGACTGGTAATGAATGAATTAATAGTTAAATAATATTATTAATTATATCTTTTTAACATTAAGGTTGCCAAATATTGATTTTCTATATATATAAAAAAATTCATAATTGTAGTATAGTTGTTAATTATAAATATGTCTAATAGGCTTTTCTACAATACATAATTTTAAAAAAAAATTATTAATTAGAGAATTATTAAGAAAATAATAAAAAAATGAGGTTTTCAAAAAATATGAGGCCTTAAATTTTTTTCGACTGTCTTATTCGCCTATACTTAAAGCCACCCCTCGATAACTAATTTGGGTCAGAGCAAGTATTGTAAAAAATGAACAAAAAAGTAATAAATGATAAAATATTCAGCAAATGATGAAATATTTGGGTTACCAAAATGCCAAATTCAAAATATTCAACTATAGATTACAACACTAAAGAAAACAGCTTCAAACTCGAAGATTCTTTTCCTGGCTCGATTTTGGCTACATCTTGGATGCCTTACCCTACTTTTAAGGGCCACGGTGTTTTCTTTTGAGCAATAGGGTTGACGCAATTATGTGGAAAAATATATAACAAGATTTGGTAAATAAATCTTTTAAGGCTAAAACATGTTTAACGACTATCTTTTAAAAAAGGATTTAAAACCACAATAACAAATGACACAGCTTAGCATTAGCAAAAAAAGAAACAAGATTCAGAATTATGAACTAGCAAGTTTTGGTATATTGGTTGAGAAGGTTGATTCATGACGTTGGCTATATTTTGAATTATTTTGGGAGTTCTTGTTTGTCAAATTTACAAGTTTGAGAATGTTATATTTATAGGGGGACTCTACTGAATTTTCAGTAGAATCCTTACTAATTAGATTATAATCAGTTCAGTTAGGTGCTTCTAAATAGACTCGCTCTTGGAGATCGGGGCAGGTCATTTCATATCTATAGATGCTAATAACATCCCTAGGTATCACTTTTTTTTTGTTATTGTTTTATTCTTTTCATTTTTGCTCCCCGCGTGGACTTTCTCAGCTTTTAACTTCATACATTGGTGAGGAAAAGCTCATATTATTCCCTCCCTTAATTATGTTTCTGAAATTTTTGTTATTTCTTTTTTATTTTCAATAGATTAGCCTCTGACGAGATTTTAATCTTTAAAAAGAAAATATGTGAACTTTGTTCTTACTCACTTCAATGATATTCGAACTCAAAATTGAAAAATGATTATCCAACTATCTTGGCTATGTTATTGGTTGCACTGTTGTAGAAGAAATTACAAAATTGGTTCAATATATTATATACCAAGATTTTGTGATTGTCAAAGCACATGCAGTTCTAAAGAAATATAAAGCAGTTATAAAGTAGTTTTTTGTAGTTTCAAAGAAAAAAGAATGCTCATTTCTACAGTAAAATTTGTCTGCCATAATTTATTTTTCAAATTTTTTACATTCCCATCTTTTTTTATTGCTGGCAGAGCTGAGGTAACTTTGGACATAAACAGCATGTTGACAACTGGGGGCTCATGCATTTGGTTAACCTTCGAACTGGTAAGACTGGGAAAAGGAAAACTTTCCTTGATTAATTATGCCTGTCACTAATAAATTGTTACCAGATAGATCAAGGTAATGAAAGTTGTTGAGCTTGCAAAACCGGAATAATCTAAAGTGCCACTGACGTTGTTCAAAGAAATATCCACTTTAGTTAGAAGAACAACGTGTGTGATAGTGAACTTGAAATTAAGGTAATTTGGGTCCTATCGATATAGATATATATAGAAATGATATAGGCCTAAGAGAGTTTTTTGTTGCCCCCCAAATCAAATGACATAGTCAAATAAGTTCATAAGCTCACTAAAAGAACAATAATTGGACCACTTATCAAATCCCTTGCAAGGTTTTTGGCTAGTTAGTTAAGTTATAGAATACCCAAGTCTAACATGCATGCAATTTTTTTTTAATATATCATTATATGTAATAATATGAATACATTTTAATATTAGCTATTGTTTACTATTTAGTATAAAAAACGTGTTGTTTAAAAATATAAATCTGATGGAAACCCGCACAAACCAAGCCGGAGTGACTTTGCCTATTGCACCAAAAGTTACATTATGGTGAATGTGCCTTTAAATCGGCGAAACATAAAAACTGCATTAGTTAATGCAATGTATTCTACCTGCCAAACGCATGCAAACCAAATGGTTGTAGTTATAGCCACAAGAATAATAAACCATAAAAATTACATATATCAATCACAATCCTGCTCAGTTGAATAAGATGAGTGGTGGGTAACGCTTTTCTTCACCATCCAAAATGCTGAACAATCTCTCGTTGCATATTTCCTCGAATCTTCTGATTTCTATGCAATTAAGGCTTTGGGTAAATAGAGAAATGGAGGAAGTTACTAGGCATGCGGCATGGGTTTAAAACTAGCTGTATAATTTCTAACATAAATCGCACTTTTTCAAAGGCAAAACCAAGTACTATAGTTCTAAAGTAGTGGTTCAACAAAATGCATGTAATCCATTTTTCCAGTCCTTCCTTTGGATCCACAACCCACTCCAAGTCTGAACAATTGATGCTTCAAGGGTTTAATTAGGTTTTGAGAAAATAAGCATTGGGCACACTGAGATAATAACTCTCCTATCCACCAGTAAACAAAAAAAAAAAAAAAGGAATAAATGTTCATTCATTACATGTGGGTGTTCATAGTAAGTAAAATAAAATAAATTATTAGTCAAAAAGAGGA
Organism: Murraya paniculata; assembly: GCA_030449075.1. Taxonomy (NCBI): domain Eukaryota; kingdom Viridiplantae; phylum Streptophyta; class Magnoliopsida; order Sapindales; family Rutaceae; genus Murraya; species Murraya paniculata. Next base: position 1,946,323 of record JAEVFN010000049.1, on the reverse strand, counting down.
TGAGATACTCACCTGCATATCCCCAATCTTACTATGAAGCATTTATGAAAGATGTGTACGGATGTCAGGTTGAATGTTTCATTTGTAGCATAATGTCAGCAGCCTCCTAAACGTGATCACCTGTTCAAGCCCATCAGAATTAAAAAAACGACAGAATTAAGAAACAGGCAACTGAATGACTGATATAACCAAATATATACATTCATCACATTAGAGACACCCTCCAGGGAGAGTACCATATTCTGTAAGTATAAACAATTCATTTATACACCCATCAATTAAAATGTTATAAAAAAGGTGTTTCCCGGAATCATTTGACCATTCTTTTTTTCTTTTTGTTCTTTTGTTAATACAGCCAATTAAAGCTCAAATCCTCATTCCTCAATTTAGTAAAACTACTGGAATGTCTTGCCAGTATCACCCAAGCAAAGCCATGCATGATGATTGTACTGTGTGTATGTTTCATTCGGACTTATGCCTGCCAGTGTCATAATGTCCAATATTTTCATGGGCTTCTCCATCTGTAAGAGACAGTAAGTCAAATTACATATCATGTAAAAAGAGATTAAATAAAATATACTTCACTTTATAAAACATCTCCTAGCCAAAGGGAAATGAAATACAAAATGAATGATTATTGGAAAATTTCCTTCAAAAAGCACCACAATGAAGTCTAAGACAGACTGTTTTAAATAATGGATCAGTGTGCACGCGAGTCAGTGTGAAGGCGTTAGGAGTGCCTGAAATTTTGAATTCTTTTCTAAGATCTCTTTAAAAGATGAGAAATTATTGCACTTCATCATTATTGAAAATCACAGTAAAAGTAATAAGATTATAGTTTTTTTGACAATTATAAGAGTACTGCTACATCCGATGTTAGTCACACAACTTATATAATTAAACAAATGAATAACAAATCACAAGTTGTGTACTGCAATATCGTACGACGATAATCTAATTAATATTGCTGAATTTTGTGGACAAGCATGTCGAATGGTTTACCAGTGATTGTCATCTGAGGGCTATCGGACTTAGCCGGCGGACGGTTAGGACAAAATGGGATAGACACATTTGGGTCCCTTGCAGCTGGCAATGCTGCCAAAGCCGTTATTAAGTTTCTTCAAAACTTATGATGGTAACCTTCAGTGCCACCATTTATATGGTAATTTGCAAGAAGAAGCCATGGATACTTATTCTTGTGGGTGGTAAAAACAATGAATTTGGAAACCAAATTTTTTTGAAGGATACCGCCTTCATAACATTTGGCATTTCGGATCCACTCTCACTCTTCTTATCAGTTGCTGCCAGTTTAATATTCTGGTCCATCCTCACTGCAAGCTATGCAGAAGCTGTTATCTTCAATCTTGATTCTTGTATTCTTCAATCTTCAATTTTATTCTTTTACTTTTTCTTCAGATCTCCGTTTGCGATATTAGTGTCAACATATATAAACAAATAAAATAAGAGTGAGGATATAGATTCTTTTATTTTTCTTCAGTTAGCGATATGAGTGATCAAATAAATAAGAGAGTGAGGAAGAGACTAAAATCCTCTCTTGATTTGAGCTCTCATGATCTTTATTTTTACAGATCTTGTACCATTTGTCTTTTACACTACAAAAAAATGCCCTTTATCTAACTCTGTTAGGAACTGCAAAAGTAACGGTCACAAAAATCGACAATGGGTGACAACACATAAATTTGTATTTAGTCATTATGTCTGTGACCGGTAAATGGGTCACAAAGATATATTTATATTTGTTAAATTTTTTAAAAATAAATTAACTTCCATTCACAAAATACAAAAGAATTGAGGAACCAAATCATAAACCCTAGACTTCATCTTCAGCTCTTAGATTTCGCAGTTCACACACCAATTGCATCAGCATGATGATCCGATCTCCGGCGAACACTCCGTTTCCGGCATCTCAAACAATTTCTTTGAACAGCTACCTGCCGACAACAATTAAACAACAGCCACCTTTTCATCTCGTGCCACCGACCTTCCTTACCGGCGACTTGAATAGTTCTGATTTAGCAGCTAACAGGTCTCATTGCGATTATTATTCTTCAATTATTGTTTTATCAACTGTTTTACAGTAACTGCTTAATTTAATTTGCTATTAGTTTCTGTTGTCTAGAAAATTTATGATATGCTCTGCTTGTGCATTCTCTAATGTGCTGCACCGCTGCTTGTGTTGATATGACATTTTTAAAAGAAGCAATCAGTTTTATCTGAGTGACAATTTGGAAGTTCTAAAATCATTAGTCAACTGATCGCTATTTATCCATACTAATTGTCTATAAAAACAAAAAGAAAAAGGTCATGTTTGTTCCTTAATTTTGATTATGATTTTATAAATTTTTGCATGTAAATATGAGAAAAGTTGCCTGTAATGTTGCATTCACCTGTCTACATGAATGAAATAGGTCACGATCTTTTTGGCAGTTTAGAATTTTAATTTGTTAACTGAGAAGTTGAAGAGAATTGCAGCATCAAATGAGGCTCAATGTATCTAATTAATTGAAAATTGTTACAGGCTTTGTTTGTGCTTAATGTAAGCAAATGTTACTTTATATGTTAAGGCAATCCATCCAAACTTCGTGTGTAAACTTGTGTTTTTCCAAAGAAATGTTAAGAGGACAGCTTAATTTAATTTATAAAATAGGCTTAAGAGAAAAGATTTTGTAATTTTTTTGCTTGAGATTTGTAATTGATGTGCGGTTCTCACGATGTCAACCAATTATATCTTTGTAAGTACACAATGCAAAACCAATAGCCGCTTAAATTATTTGCTGACACCACATCTACAAATTATTTGCTTTATGTTCTCAACTCATTTTAATTTCACAGTAATATCCTGCGATTTGGTCTCAAGATTGAAGCCCCATCACCAATCTTACTAGCAAGTTTTCTTCTTCTTTACATTTCTGTGGTTTTGCGTGATCGTAATTAGGGTGATGTTTGGTTTGAAGAGTTTGAGAAAATTAAACATAATTTTATTTAATATATTTACATAAATAACTAATAAAAATTATTCTAAATAATATATTTATATTTATAATTAAATTTTATTTAAAAAAAATTATTAACATAATTTTATTTTATTATTAATTTAAGCAATTATCATTAACATCATATGTTTCTAAATAAATTCTAATATAATATAAAAAACTTCTTAATCAGTATATTATAATTTTAAGTTTTCATTTAAAGATCCAAAAGAAAAAGCAAATGGCGACTTGGAACTTGGCTGCCAGCCGCTGCCGCACCATCTCATATAAGGTCATGAATGACATGAAAATTATTAGAAATTGATACTGTCTATAATGGATGAACTCATTTAGCTGAACATTTTGATTTTTTTTCGAATCGGTGGAAGTTATAAAGTTACTAAAATATTTTTAACCAGATTTGAACAACATACATCGAGTTTTTGACCTCAATGACAATATAATGATCTTGCTCATCGGATGGCGAGTCCAATGGTATCGGTAGTGACACTGCATGAGCCAATGGCAGCGCCACCACAGGCGGTTTGCAACAATCCGACCACTATTATTTTTTAAAAAAAAACCGCCAAGATGGCAGGGGTTTAGGGGGGATCCCTGCTTGTAATATAAATCAGAAAAAGAATAATAAAAAATTCGAGCTATTCAGAGTAAGCAATAGAACATATGCATCATCATATTCCATTTTAGAGCTAGTAATAAATGTAGCAATATCACGATACCCTAGTCCTAGTCCATTTAGAATTGTCAACATGAGATCTTTTTTTGTGATTGGACTTCCAGCACTAGTAAGTTTGTCAGCAATTGATTTCATTTTGATACAGTAATCTTCAACACTTAAGGACTCATTTCTAAGAGTATTCAATTCATATCTAAGTTGAAGAACCCTAGCCTCAGATTGAGCTCCAAATTTCCAATCTAAAGTTTTCCAAACATCAAAGGAGCTTGCACAATTGATAACAAGACTGAGTGTACCTTCACTAATGGATGACAATAGCCATCCAAGTAGAGTCTGATCTTGTGATCTCCAATTGTGATATTCAGGATTATCAATTTGATGATTAGATCCATCAACTCCAGTAACAAGAATGTGCTCTTCGGGTGCTGGTTTTGTTCCATTGATGAATCCTTCCAACCTGTTGCCTCTAATTGAAGCTAAGACTTGCGAATGCCACAACAAGTAATTAGAGCGATCGAGTTTGATTGGAGTGTTAAAAGAAAAAGTGATTTGAGTCTATTGATTTGCATCTGTTGCTGTTGAATTTCTAGATATTGTTTGCTGATTACTAGAACTTGCTCTGTATGGCTTTGATACCATGTTGAAAAGCTTAAACTGTACTGATAATTTTGTTTGGAAGCTAAGAAAATTGATGAGAAAATGAAACAGAATGTGTGGATTCTTCCTCTCTTTTTTTTTTTTTATTATTAAGCTCACTTTTACAAATGATGATCACAACTGTATTTATACAAGTTGACTGCAATACACGAAAACAGAATTGAAGCAACTATAACAGAATCAAAAGAAACGCATGCTTAACTACTTTGTTGAGTTGGTATATACCCTTAACCAACAATGCTGACTGGACCATAGCTCACATGTGCTCAGTGTGCTTCCTTAACAATGTCCAATGATCCAAAGCCCAAGGTGAACCACCGGATTATGGCAGGAACGGTGACTATAGATGATGACGAGGAGGACAGTGACTATATGGGAGAAAGTGTGATGGTATTGCATTCTGATGACGATATATCTCTGGAATATGAGAAGGATATGGAGATGGTTTGTGAGACCTTGGAGCTGGTAGCGTAAGGTTTCCCATCTTTTCTTTTATATCTTTTAATGACTATTTTTATAATGTTTTAAAATGCCCAAGGGGCTGGCCCACGAAAATTTCCTAGTGCTTTTGTGTCTCTGACAAAGACCTACAATCCGACCATGGTCGTCTTGTTGGAATCGAGAATTAATGGATTTAAAGCAAATGAATTCATTAAGAAGAGTGGTTTTGTTAAATCTCACAAGGTGGAACCAATTGGATATTCTGGGGGGATGTGGCTCTTACGGAGAGATTTGATGGATGTCGAAGTGGTTCTCAATCATAAGCGATTTATCCATTTTAGAATTATCAATAATAGTGGTTCTGTCATGGATAAATGTTGTATATGCCAGTCTTATTCATAGAAATAGACAGTTTCTTTGGGACCATCTTGGACTTGCCAACAGTACTCAAGGACCTAGGCTTATCAGCGGTGACTTCAACTCTATCCTTTATGCTTCGGAAAAGAAGGGTGGTTCCTCAAATAGAAGTGGGGTTTGCAGAAGTTTCTTGTATTAGTTTCACTCCAACAATTTGTACGACCTTTAGTTTATGGGTCCTGGATTTACTAGATCCTGTGGGGCTCTTTTCAAACGGCTAGAGGGCAGTGCGCAATGAGGTTTGGTTGAATAAATTTGCCAATAGCTCTGTGCTGCATTTACCAAAAATTCAGTCATACCATAGACCAATCTTAGCTTGTTTTGATAAAACTGAGAGAACGAATCGAGGGCAGAAACCATTTCGTTTCTTGGATGCTTGGCTAATTCACAAAGATTTTTGATAAGTTTGTTGCTTCGAACTGGGACCCTATGGAGCCTTACCCTCAGTCGGCCTATTCTTTCACTAGTTGTCTCCCACTGGAACAAAAACTCCTTCGGTAATATCTTCCAAAGAAAAAGAAGGATTATGGCTCGCATTGGCAGTATTCAAAAATCTCTTGAGAGCTATACTACAAATGGCTTTACTCGTCCCAAATTAAAATTGAAGAGAGAACTTGAGGTAGTACTCACTCAGGAAGACATCTTTTGGTGATTGCATCATCTTTTTTTTATTAGGAAAGTTCTGGTGTTTCCAAAACTGTTTGTTCATTTGTTCATTTCATGAAATGCTGTATAGCCTCTATCTATAAAGATTTAGGAAGCTTGGCATCAGAAAGTATACACTTACACTCTCTTCTATTGTTCTCTTCATCTTTTCTATAACACCATTCTACTACAGGATTTTTGGTACAGTCTTCTCAAGTCGATTCCATGGGATCTGTAATACTGCTCAAATGGATCTCTATACTCACCACAATTGTCTGCACTGACATTTTGATTTTCTTTTTGCCCTTCTCTCAACATAAGCATGGATGACTGAAATATGTTATGTAGGAAACAACAGCGTCTATACTCTCTTTGATATGAATTAAATGCTCTATTGGCTTCTCTTTGATAAGTTTAAAAATGTAATTTAATTGATAATAAAATGTTGTATAAATAGTTAGAGGCAATAAATTGCTAATCTATTTATCCATATTTAATTGCATGAACAATAACTTTGATAAGTTTACGGGCACTGAACAAACAACATCATCATTTATCTCTCTTTGATAATGAAGCTGTTTCCAGAAATATGTTGCATCACTAAGCCCACTATTTGTATGTAGCTTTTTAGCTTCTCTTTGAGCAATGACTTTGTCATCATATCTGATCCATTCTCTGTTGTGTGAATATTTTCAATCTGCAACTATTTCTTCTCAAGAATATCTCATATTCAATGATACCTTACATCAATATGCTTGGATTTCGAATGATATGTCGAATTCTTTGCCAAGTGAATGGCACTCTAACTGTTGCAATACACAACATAACTATCTTGCTTCATACCTAACTCTTGTAGAAAATTTCTCATCTACAATATTTCTTTGCGACCTTCAGTGATTGCAATATACTCTGTTTCCTTGCTAAGTGAATGGCACTCTGATTGTCACAATACACCCAACTCTTATAGAAAATTCCTCATCCACAATATTTCTTTGCAACCTTCAGTGATTGCAAAATACTCTGCTTCTGTGGTAGACAAAATAACACATTGCTGAAGTTTGGACTATCATGAGACTGCTGCTCCTGCAAAAGTGAACAAATATCTAGATAGAGATTTTCTGGAATCAACATTTCCTGCCATATCTACATCTGTGTATACTTGTAATAAATATTTGTCACCACCAATATATAAACATGCCTTGGAAGTGCCTTTGAGATATCTGAGAATCCATTTCACTGCTGTCTAGCGCTCTTTGCTTGGATTAGAGAGAAACCGACTAACTACACCAACTACATGAGTAATATCTGGTCTTGTGCAAACCATGGCATACATCAAACTGGCAACTGCTGAAGCATAAGGAGTTCCTCTAATATCTTGCTTCTATTTCTTACTTATAGGACAATACTTGAAAATAAGCTTGAAATGGCATGCAAGTGAAGAATAAATAGATTTTGCTTTGCTTATGTTAAATCTTTCAAGAACCCTTTCAACATATGCCTCTTGAGATAACCATAACTTTCCATATTTTCTATCGCGAGAAATCTTCATGCCAAGAATCTGTTTCGCCTGTCCCAAGTCCTTCATTGCAAAAGCCTTGGTAAGCTTTCTCTTGAGATTGTCAATCTTACTCGTATCTTGGTCAACAATCAGCATGTCATCCACATAAAATAGAAGAATGTTGAAATCATTATCACCAAACTTCTTTACAAAAATACAGTGGTCAAATGTAGTCATGTTGAAACCATAATTCTCCATAAAGGAATCAAACTTCTTGTACTACTGTTGTGAGTTATTTTTAGTATGTAACCTATAAACCTATTTGTTCTTCAGTGCTCTATTTTCCTTAGAAAGCTTTATTATGTCATAAGTGTGGTTCTTATTCCAAGATTTCATCTCTTCTTATATGGGTTTAACACACTCATTTTTATACTGATGAGATACAGCTCCTTCAAAAAATTCTAGCTTCTTTCCATTTTTTAGTATCACATACTCATGTGCAGGATATCTAGTGGAAGGTTGCTATTCTCTAGTGGATCTTTTCAATTTTGGCTCAACTGGTGGTGTAACTGGTTCTAGAGGTGCTTGTTCAATAGGTTTTGCTGGACCATCGTTATTATCCTCTCCAACTCCCCCATGATCATCATGAACTACTGGTGGAGAAACTGAAGTTGGAATAATTGGAATATCTGGAGATGACTGAGACTCATCACTCTTCCCTACATCACCAACTATCTGATCTTCCAGAAACACAACATCTCTACTTCTGATAAGTTTTCTTGCCACTAGATCCCATAATCTATATCCAAATTCTTTTATGCCCATAGCCTAAGAAAATGCATTCCTTGGCTTTATCATCAAGTTTTGATCTGCAACCAAACATTCTCAAGTGTTTATAAGAAATATATTTCCCAATCCAAACTCTCTCAAGCACATCAATTGCAGTACGTATAGCCTCTGCCTAGAAAGATTTAGGAAGCTTGGCATCAGAAAGTATACACCTGACCCGCTCTTCTATTGTTCTCTTCATCCTTTCTACAACACCATTCTACTGCGGGGTTTTTTGTACAGTCTTTTCAAGTTTGATTCCATGGAATTTGCAATACTACTCAAATGGATCTCTATACTCACCACCATTGTCTGCACTGACACATTTTGTTTTTTTTTTATCATTCTGTCAACATAAGCATGGAAGAACTTAAATGTATCAAGCACACGTTCTTTAAATTTTATCGTAAAAGCCCACATTTTTTTTAGAACAATCATCAATAAAAGTTACAAAATAAAGTGCATCTCCTATTGATCTACTTTGTATCATGCAAACATCAGTGTGAATCAAATCAAGTATTGGTGACTTTTTAGATGGAGAAAAGCTTTTAAAAGCTAGCTTATGTGTCTTTCCAGCTAAACAATGAACACAAGTCTTGAAGGACATACCTGCGAAGCTGGGTTGAAATCTTTTTTGGCAAGAGTTTCTAACCCTTTTTCACTAATGTGACCAAGTCGTTTGTGCCTTATCTTAATGTTAGAATCTTTTACAGCCATATTCACGTCTTCTTTCTTGATTTTGGCTTCTATCATATTGAGAGTGTTTACTTTCTTCCCCTTAGCTAACACTTGAGAGCCTTTGGTGAGCTTCCATTTTCCTTCACCAAATTGGTTAATATAACCATTATCATCAAACTTGCCTATAAAGATTAAATTAAGGTGAATATCTGGTACATGTCTTACAGTCAATGCTGTTTTCCAACCAAATATCTCCTATGCCCACAATCTTGGATGCCCCTTCATTTCCCATCCAAACATGGCCATAATCACCATTAACATAGGATGCAAAGTGATCATGATGTCCAGTAACATGAAACGAAGCACTCGAATCAATCACCCAGTCGCTGGTACATGAAACGAAGCACTCGAATCAATCACCCAATCACTGGTATGGCAAGTGAGATTTACAGAGCTCTCATCATAAGCAATGCCCATATCGCTAGTAACTATGGATGTAGTGTTCTTTTTGTCATTTTTTTTAGCATCACCTTTTTTTTTTCGCCTATTCTCTTTTCCATAATCTACACTCCCTTTTAATGTGACCCATTTTCTGACAATGAAAGCACCTGACATTTCTCCTCTGGGACTTAGATTTTCCTCTAGGGTTATCATTGTTCTATTGGCGGAAATTTCTACTTTGGCTCTCCTTTGCCTTTCTTATTTTTTTGAAACAAATGTATCTGACTCAAAGGAACTGCCTTAACACTCTTTCTTCTAGATCTTCATTCCGCAGCCTATCTGTAATCATATCTAAGGTTAATTTCCCATTCAGCGTTGAATTATTCACTAACATCACTAGTGTCTTCCAACTGTCAGGTAAAGAGCTAAGTAACAACAATGCTTGTAACTCATCATCTAAAATAATTTTCATAGTAGTCAATTGATCAACCAAGCCCTGAAACTCACTAGTGTGTACAATTATAGTGCGCCCCTTCTTGTATTTCAAGTTAACAAGCCTTTTCATCAGATTGGTTTTATTCTGTGCTATTGGTTGCTCATAAATCGTCTCTAATTTTCTCCAAAGAACATCAGCCCTATATTCCTTCACTACATGGAAGTACACACTTTAATCAATCCATGATCTAATAGTACCCATGCCCTTCTGGTTTAGTTGCGCCCATTTCTTATCATCTAAATCGGCGGGTCTAGCTTTTTCGCCTTTAATGGGCTCATGTAAGTCTTCACATACAGCAGATCCTCCATTCTAGACTTCCAAATACCATAATTCCATGACTTTAACTTAATTATGCATGCCGAGGACTCATCCATCTCAACCACACAAGTAATAAAAACACAAAACCTAATGCTTTGATACCTCGGTTGGAAAGGGACCCACTCAAACAGCTGTAAATTAAACAGAAACAAAACTTTTTTTCTCTTTGTGTGATTAAAATAAGATGTATACTACAAATAAATAGGTAGAAAAATAAACCAACACAATCCAGAGTAATAAATCAACCACAAGAGATAAATTTTTACATAAAAAATCAAAAGTGGGAAAAATCACGGGACTGTAGTCCAATATAATCTTTCACTATATCAATGGAATTATAGCACAAATTCTTCTTTAGATAATATTAGAGGCTAACAACATCAAGAATCTCAATATCCTTGGCTTACAGTAACAGCTTAATATCTGTGTCTCTAATAAGTGGATATCTCAAATAATAGCCAAAGGGAGGATAAAACGAAAATCAAGACCAGTAGGATTGTAGAGGGCAATGCTAGAAACTTACCTTTAAAATTTGAGAGAAAACAGAGTTAATTTCAAAGTGCGTTCTAATGATTTGTCTTTCAATTGATCTAAAGCTTATATAGGTTCTTTAATTTTCTACAAAACCACAATAGTCAAATCATTAAAGAACGTTTAACATGAAAGTGTTTGATGTATTTCCAAAACAGTTATGAGAAATGCCTCAATTATGTTGGAATGGCAGGAGACAAGAATTGAAATCTACAGAAGCATCAAACACCTTTTCAGCAACTAGAATCACCAAAGAAATATAAAAACAATATAGTAGCCTTTCTTACAGTGATGCTTTATATAGGAATGATCTCTATATAGTAATAAAAATTATAATTGTAAATTGGGCTAGTTATGAATCATAATAAACTTCACATTGTAATAATAGTTTTTCTAGATCTTGTTTTAAGAAACTTGCATTCACATAATAATAACTATATGTATATTGATAAAAAAAAAATACTATGTTACATTAAAAGGTTTAAGATAGAATTCAATATTTTTCTAAATTTGCTTGGGGATAATGATTTATTCTTCAGGAACAGTTTGGTAATGCTGTAATTTTAAAAATAATTGCTATTAACTGTACTATAAACATAATCAGCTATGAACAAACTCAATTAAATGTTTAGTAAAACCTGTTTTTAAACTTACTGTGAATTTAAAAAGTAGTCATATATATTTAGTAAATCTTATTGTTAAACTGTGGTACGAATATAAATGATTGAATTAGATATAATTGTTAAATAAAATTTATTTACACTTTTGTAAATGTATATGAAATATTTTTAATTGTGCATATGTAATAGTTGATAACTAAGGTAAATATTTTATATTAAATTTATTTTATTTTATTTTCTCAATATAATTGGTAGTAATAATAATCTCTTAAAAGTTTATGATTTTGTTTCCCAATTCATAAGGATAAAATTTGAATTTTTAAAGTATATACAAGAATATATACATAATTGTATTAAGAGCCTGTTTGAGACTACTTTTGAAAGGTTCAAAAGTGATTTTGAAAAGTTAAAGCTAAAAGTTAATTTTAGTGTTTGGCAAATTTTTTTTAGAAATCACTTTTGGTAAAATTACTACATCCTATAATAGATTTTAAAAAGCAAAGAATGAGTAGGTTTTCAAAATCTAATTTTATAATCATTTTTATACTTAACACAATTCCATATATATCGGTTTGTATATTATCGAAATCCAAAATTATCTTTATTAATTAGTAAATAAAATCATTAAATTTAATTTTTTTAATTTATATTAAGATAACAAAATAAAAAATAAAATTAATAAAAGAAAAAATTTATTTAGTCAACTATTAAATGTACACAATAAAAAAAATTCTATGTACATGTTAATAAATGTTTAAATAAATTTTATTCAACATTTTGTCCAATTTAATTATTTACATTCTTATAGCAATTTAATAATAAGATTTAGTAAATACATATGACTATTTTTAAAACTCACAGTAATTTTAAAAATAAATTTTACCAAATGTTTAACTTTCATAGTTGATTATTTTTGCAGCGCAACTAAAAGCAATTACTTTAAAAGATACATAATTACTAAACTGACCCTAAGTATAAAAGCTATTCTCAAAATTAGATTTTGAAAAACTACTATTTTCCTCCTTTTCAAAATCAAGTTTAGGATAAGATGATTTTACTAAAAATAATTTCTAAAAAAATTTATCAAACACCAAAATTAGTTTTAACTTTTTAAAATCACTTTTAAACCTCTCAAAAGCAATCCTAAATAGGCTCTTAAAGTTGTTACCAAATTATTGTATAATATTTTTAACATTTACATTGAGGATAAAACATTAAAGTAAATACAAATGTTTAGACTTATAAGATGACTTTATATGTTCCCAATCATATAAAATTATAGTGCATAATTTGCCTTTATATCACTTGAGCTAAGGATAATTAAATCAAATCAATAATTGTTGTAATCACTTTGATGGAGCGTGGTAACAGAAGTGGATTGATAGGGTACGAAAACTCTAAATATCGTTCTAGTATTGAACCAAGCCAACGCGATTAGGTTGCACTGTAATCGAAGCGTGATTAGACCTCATTCTATTCAAACGACTCAATGAGATTTTAATTTTAATTTTTTGCAAAACCCCATTAATCAAATAATTAAAGAATGTTGAACATGAAAGTGTTTGATGCATTTCCAAAACTGTTCGAAGGAATGCTCAAAGAGCTGGAATGGGACGGCAGGGGTTTTCACTATTCTTTTCTAGAGAAGATTGCTCAGCCCAGCTCATCCATTGTTCGTGCTGGCACCACGGCACAGTTGAAAACCCGAGCTAAGAATTCAAATCTGTACAAGCATCAAACACCATTTTAGCAATTAGAATCACCTAAGGAAATAGAAAAATATGATGTGAATAATCTTATCACTATTTTTCGTATTCCCAATTATGCCATTTTTATCTAATGCATAGTAATAACGTAAAGTTCAACATCAGAAGACAATTAAATGCAGACTACTATTGCAACACCTTTGGTGAAAACCATTACCTATAACCCAAGAACATTCATGTTGTATAACTAAGAATCAATAATAGATTATGCGGAAGCGTACTTGAATCTATGGTGTTGAATTCCTCTCTAAAGTTGTGTGGTTGGCCTTCCAGATCAACACGTTCTCCTAGAAAATCCTTTAAGTTTCTCACTGCTCTCTCTGATGATAGGATGTTAGTAGAGAATAGAATGATACGTGTGACCTGGGGACCATGACCACTCATATAGACAACCTTCTCCTGTTGTCATTAGGTATTTCTAATTTTGCCCATCATAGAATTAGAATAATATTAGGTCTCTATACGGTAAAGACCGACACCCTATTAGATACATTAAAGCCCATAATACTGAAACCTAAATAGATCACTTTTAATTGGGTTTAACCTTATTTGACAGTTCGCAATACATAATTATTCACATATAAGCCCAACGTTGGATTAAAGATCCAACAATACTGGATTAAAAAATCCAACAATCTCCCACTTGGGCAATATATGTAACTTTATAATTATACTTTGTAAAAATAACCGTATGAGCTCAACCTTACTGTCATTGTCGAAATGTATCTATAACTAATTCGGTCCATTAATCATACTAACAAAATATCAAAGCGGCATTCGTTACAACTATCGTAACTCGACCCTTCAATGGTCACTATGCCAATGCAATTCAATGACATGGATCATTATGAGGATGTGTAGTATGGAAATTTCATGCAATGTGATCTGAACATGCATATTTCCAACTGGTCCACCTTAAACCTTAGTGAGATCAAACTATACTAAAATCAGAATTTGAATGTACAAAACTTTATTTCTGCAGAAAATAATCTTAAATATCCATAAACCGAAAGAATTGAAAATGTCTATAACATAAGAGCACCTAAAATTATAAACTCTCACTAAAACTGAATATCTTTTAATGACATGACACCCATACGAGCAACATGCTCATGGAATGTTTTAGGTGGCAATCCCTTAGTGAGCGGATCCGTAATCATGGAGTTTGTACCAATGTGCTCTATAGACAACTGTCCACTCTGAACTCTTTTTTCAACAACTAAGAACTTGATGTCTATATACTTTGACTTCGTCTAGCTCTTATTGTTATTGAAATATAACACTGCTGACTTGTTGTCACAAAATAATCTGAGTGGTCTGTAAATACCATCTACTATATGTAGCCCCATGAAAAAATTTCATAGCCATATTCCGTGATTAGATGCCTCATAATTTGCTATCAACTATGCTGCCATAGTGGAAGAAGCTATAAAAGACTGTTTAGCACTCTTCCAGGAGACAGCACCCCCAGCTAGCAGATAGATATAACCCAAAGTTGATTTCATCCTATCTTGATGTATAGAAAATTTGAGTCAGTATACCCAACAATCTCAAGCTGATCTGACCTCCGATATGTGAGTATGTAGTCTTTTGTTCTCTATAAGTACCACAAGACCCGTTTGGCTATTTTCCAATGGTCTACTCCTGATTGCTTAAATATTTTCCCAACATCCTAGTAACGTACACAATATATGGTCGCGTACAAACCTGAGCATGCATTAGACTTCCTACCGCTGACATATAAGTAATCTTTTGCATTTCTTTTTCCTTAAAATTATTCTTGGGGGACTGATTGAGACTAAATCTGTCTCCCTTAGCCACTGGGGTATCACTTGTTTTGTAATTTTGCATGCCATATCTCTTGAGAACTGTTTCGATATAGCGCTTTTGTGATAATCCAAGAATATCCTGAGAGCGATCCCGGTGTATCAGTATGCCTAGTACAAAAGAGGCGTCACCAAGATCTTTCATCTCAAAATTATTGGCTAGAAATCTCTTGGTGTCGTGTAATAAGCCTATATCGCTGTTAGCAAGCAAAATATCATCGACATATAAAATCAGAAAAATATAGTTACTCCCACAGAACTTATGGTATATATAATCATTGACCAAATTCATCTCAAACTGAATGAGATAATCACTTGATGAAACTTGAAGTACCATTGTCGAAATGCTTACTTGAGCCCATAGATTGATTTCTTAAGTTTGCAGACCATATTCTTTGGGTCTCCGGACACAAAGTTTTATAGCTACACCATATAGATCGTCTCATCAATGTCACCATTGAGAAACGCTGTCTTAACATCCATCTGATGCAACTCAAGATCGAAATGTGCCACTAATGCCATTATAATCCTAAAAGAGTCTTTTGAAGAAACTAGAGAGAAAGTATCTTTATAGTCGATGCCTTCTTTTTGTGTAAAGCCTTTTGCAACAAGACGCGCCTTGTATCACTCCACATTGCGTTTCAAATCCCTCTTGGTCTTAAATATCTATTTGCAAGCAATAGGTTTCGCACCTTCTAACAATGAGACAAGATCTCATATGTCATTGTCCTTTACATCTCCTCATTCATGGCATCAATCCACTTCTGAGAGTTAGAACTTTTCATAGGTTGACGGAAATTAATCGGATCGTCTTTCATCACGCCAATGTCTACCTCATGTTCTTGGAGAACTACAATGTAGTCGTCTGGTACTGTACTTCTCTTTTCCTTGGTGGATCTCCTCAATGGCATAGGTTCTTGAGGTGGTAGAGTTTGTTCTTCCAGAACAACTTCTTGTATTAGGGGTTCTCCAACATTATCTTGATTTGTTGTGTCTTGAACAAGGTCAGGAATGAGATCCTTATCAATGCCAATGACACCTATGGGAATATCAACATGATCCTTTTCAAAGATAAAGTCTCTAACTGTATCTCCCCCCGCAAACTCAACATCCTCAAAGAACTGAGCATTTCCTGACTCAAAGATCGACTTAGTTGTGGGATCATAAAACTTGTCCCCCTGGATCGTTCAAAGTATCCAATAAAATTACAACTCACTGTCCTTGAGTCCAGTTTCTTCTCATTAGGCCTATAAGGCCTTACCTCAGCTGGACATCCCCAAATATGCAGGTGCTTTGGACTAGGCTTTTTGCATGTCTAAAGCTTATAAGGGATTTTGGCAGTCGCTTTAGTTAGAACCCTATTAAGGATATACGCTGTAGTCTTAAGTGCTTCTCCTCAGAGTGATTCTGGTAAGGTAGAATGATAAATCATACTCCTCACCATGTTCTTAAGCATCCTGTTTCATCTTTCAACAACACCATTCATAGTGGTCGAACCCAGTATAGTGAATTGTGGGACGATACTGTATTCCTCTAGGAGTTTAGCAAATGGTCGTGGACGTTGTTCACCTGAACCGTCATATCTGCCATAGTACTCACCACCACGATTAGATCTGACGCCACCATGATCAGATCTGACGCTTTTAATTCTTTTACCGAGTTAGTTCTCAACCTCAGCCCAAAACTTTACTAGAGTTTCAATTCACTACTTCCTACTCACAAGTATTTCATTCCTTCCCATTTTGTTTCCATTAATGATCAGATTCAATTAATTCAACTCCTACACAATCACGAGTTAAAATACCTTTCATGAGCAAATTTAGAAATTAGGGGTCTTAGTGATGTTGCCTCTGTGCCGCGGATTGTATCGTGCTCTGTGAACTCCAGTTATGCTCCATGGGTGTTATGGATATTGAATTGTTTGCTTTGAAGGCTATTAAGATTTTTCCTTTTTCCTTTTTAATTTACTTTTTAATTCACGTCATTGATAACTAAAAAATGAATGATTTCTATGGTAATTGTTTAAAAAATACTCGTAAAAAGAAAGAGCCTTAATATAAGCATTTTTTTAAGTTTTATTTGATGGAGTGTTAAAAAAAAAGGAGAAAAACTGTAACAAGGGTAAATTAAGGATTAGATGAAATATATTGAGAGAAAAAAATTATTTTCAATTTTTTAATGGGATTAATTGAGAAGAGAGGATTGGCGAGATATATTAATAGGGTCAAATATCACCACTCTTTTTATTTTGCCTTTATATATTGCAAAGTATTTTTATGTGGGTGCATAATCTAGTAATAATATTGAATTTTAAAAGTCTATTATTTTTAAAGACAGAATTATCTTTGAAAATTTTGATTATTTTACCATTACCGGGGTTTTAACTAATTTGATGGGAGTTTCGCTTAGTTTTATAAAATAAAGAGGAGGTTTCTCTCATTCTTACTGAAAACTTGCTGTACATTTGTTAGAACAATGATGCTGTAGCAACATTTGTTAGAACAATGATGCTGTAGCAATATTTGTTAGAACAATTAACTACTCAAAAACCTTTACACAAACTACCAAGACCAAGAAAGTTAACGGCCAGTTTTATTTTCTTTTATAAATTATTCAAAGTGCAATTGAGGAGACAAAAACGTTATTAACAATCATCATTTTTTTTTTCTCTCTATAATATAATGAATTCTTTCTTTTACATTATGTTAAATTACAATATGGTCTTCATGTAACAGGAGGATTCACATAACAGGAGGATAAAGGACGATAAAAAAATAAGTACAATAATTTAAGATAATAATTAATATCTTATTAGAATTTATCTAATTTACATTTTTATATTTTTATTGTTTTATTATCCTAGTTTAGTTAACATTTCAGTTTATATTTATTCAATCCGAATCCATATCACTCAAACAAATCAAAATTAGAAACCTATTAGGAAAAGGCAACTAATATAAGTACCCCATATATCAACGTATCACCACCGCATATTACAAAAACTTTGGACTCTAACCAAAAGTATACTCTCAGATTGCAATAATGAAAAACTCTCTCCTCGTCGTTTTATTCTTTCTTGCCCTTACGATTTCACCTAGTTCCAGCTTGCCTTACAATGCCGGCCACAGCCGCAACCGCGACCACCATCTCGAGCTCCAGCTTCTGGCCGGAGTAGTTGGCCCCGAAAGCCTTGCTTTCGACTGCAATGGCGAAGGGCCGTACGCTGGTGTTTCCGACGGTAGAATTCTCAAGTGGCAAGGCTCACAACTTGGTTGGACTGAATTTGCCACCACCTCTCCATACAGGTAAGAATTCGTATATATACATGTTAATATGTATATAATTTATATTATTGTACTGCAGTATGAATTTACATGCACGCATATTATTGGGTTTCAAAAAATTCATATATATAGCAAAGTTTACGGTTGCATGTTGTCGTGCTATATATACCCTATTATAGCAAATTCAAGGTCAAAGAGTTCTTATCAGATTTCTTTAAAATTGAAAAATGAAAATTACCCTTGTAAATAAATCTATTGTCGTTTCAGTTTGAAAACATTCACTAAACATCTACATAACACTTCACTCTCTTATGTGCGATTCTTTTAACATCACATATATTACTTGCTTTATTTATATGCCTGATTCAACTGTAAATAAATCTATTGTGGTTTCAGTTTGAAAACATTCACTAAACATCTACATAACGCTTCACTCTATTATGTGCGATTCTTTTAACATCACATATATTACTTTGCTTTATTTATATGCCTGATTCAACTAGATCTAGTTTACGAATTATTTATTTATTTCTTTTCAACTGTACTAACGGAATTTCAAACTTGTATGTGATTCGATTAGGCGGCTAAGGAGGATATGGGATGGCACAAACAGCACGATTTTAGAACCCATATGTGGGAGGCCGTTGGGCATCAAATTCAATCCTGTTACATGCGATCTTTACATCGTTGATGCGTACTTTGGGTTAATGGTCGTCGGGAGAAACGGTGGCCCAGCAAAACAACTTGCTTCTTCAGCTGAAAGAATTCCCTTTCGCTTCACAAACGCCTTGGACATTGATCCCAATACCGGCGTTATATATTTTACCGACAGCAGCATGTACTTCCAAAGAAGACAGTATCCTATGCTGATCGATAGCGGAGACAGAAGTGGAAGATTATTGAAATACGATCCTCGCAACGAAGAGGTGACAGTATTACGAAGGGGCTTAGCATTTCCAAATGGCGTCGCCCTAAGTAAAGACAAATCATTTTTACTGGTTGCTGAATCAGATTCAAGGAGGATTCTAAGGTTTTGGATTCAAGGTGAGAGCGTTATATACTCTCCGCAACCATTTGCTCATGTTGCTAAATTTCCAGACAACATCGAAACAGACAGGAACGGGGACTTTTGGGTTGCATTAAACACTAAGAGAGGAAGTGACGAGGCAGGTCTTGTGGCGGTTAAGCTTGATGGCAACAATGGAAATGTCCTCAAAGTTTTAGAAGGAAATAAACAAAATGCACTTGATTCAGTTAGCGAAGTCGAAGAACACGGTGGATATTTGTACGCGGGATCTCCAGTGCAGCCTTACGTTGTTGTAATCAAGGCTTAGTTAGGCTTGATTCGTTTTGCTTCTTTTCATTATTCGTTGATCAGCATATAATATATACATGTTTTACCCTTAATTATATAATTATTATTAGTTATGATTATTTATTATTTTTAATTAATTAACTTGTTTTATTGAATAGGAAATTAATTGGAGAATATAGATAAAAAGGACATGAAGAAATTTAATTTGGGAAACATTATAGATTACTTGATTTTGGAAGTAATTAGACATATATGCATGTGGAAGTGAAACCAAGGAAATGGAAGCTAGTAAATTAATTCACCCATGCACATGGAGAAGCTTATGGCAATCACGTGGAATTAATGAAGACTTTGGGAACAAGCATGCATAAAATATAAACTTATTTAATGTGCATGGCTTCATATGTTGCATGCAATATTTACTTGACCAATTTTAAGGATTGCATGCATAAATGTTGGCTTGCTCGAGTCGGTTCTTGAAATCATTATATAAAGGCATGGTCATTGGCGTTAGCAGCAGGCGCACACAACAAAAAATGGATTGTGAGCAGAGAGGAGAAGAGCGGCAGTAGTTCGTCTTCCCATGGCTGGTTTTATTTATTTTGTTGCTCCCAATTTAAATATGTCTAGCTAATTTTCTTATACTAAGGTTAGGAATGAAATCATATTCAATGAAATAACTATATTTTTGTTTAATTAAATTCCCTACATGTGTGTTTTAATGTTTAAGGCTCTTGTTTCACATGATTAGTTAGATATTATTAAATCTTTTCATCAATTATGTCATGCATTATTGATTGTTAGGATTAATATTCAATTAAATCTATGCTTGGATGTATAAGGTCTATATATGATTTTCATTGATTCTGTATCTTTCATTAAATTATTTACACATAGTGCTTAGGAAAACGTTGACTCTTTATCATTCCATATGTTTACATATGATGCTTATATATCATACTATTAAGCAGAAAAAAAACCTACATAAGATTAATTTTAATTGGGCTTAATTGTTATATTCATGAGATGACATAGATTGATTTTGGGTTGTCACTCTAAAATTATGAATTAATTGATAATTAGATAATTACTAGTTGAATAGTGGCGGATTCTAAAACCTTAGTAACCTTTGTCTTATTGAATTCTCCTTTGCTTTAATTATTTTCTTAGATTAATTAGTTTAATTTCTCTTAAACTCAATTTGCTCAACTAAGTTAGGATTAATATTAATTTTATATTTAAATTAGACTTTTCAATTTAAAGCAATTCTTGTGGGTTCGACCTCGTTACCACTACTCTATATCTAGATTCATGCGCTTGCGAGTATATTAAAATTTTGCACAACAAGTTTTTGGCACCGTTGCCTGGAGATTGTGCCAGAAAGTCAATTTAATCTAGGTTGATTTGATTCTTCCACTAGTTATAATTTAGGCTGTCTTTTATTTGTATTAAAAAAAAATGTTAGATTAGGATTTGACCTTGAATTCATTGTTTGGTTGTTTAATTTCTTTTATTTTTAAATTCCGTTTATTTCCATTATTGTTGGTTTTTTTTTCTTTTTCTTTTTCTTTTCTCTGTCTAGTTAGTTTATGAGTGCTTGGGAACGCGATTTAACAAATCATTTAGTAAAAAAAAAGAGTTTAGAATTGATAGTAATCAAGCTAGTTCTTCTCAAGTGATGGATGATCCAAATAGAATGTTGCTAGTACTACCACCAGTGCAAGCAGAGAAAACCCTTAGAGAATATTTTTCCCCACTTGCAGCCAACCAACCATCTTGTATTGTGTTGCCACACACTACAGCAACATAGAGCTTAAGCCCTCTGTTATCCAGCTTTTACCATCTTTCCATGGGTTAGAGAGAGAGAACCCATATTTGCACATTAAGGAATTTTTGACATATGCTCTACATTTCGTTTTCAAAATTTCAATGATGTGTCAATTAGGCTTTGTATGTTCCCTTTCTCATTAAAAGACAAAGCAAAAGCTTGGTTGAATTCACTTCCTGCTGGATCTATTACTACGTGGGATGAATTGAGTAATAAGTTCCTCACCAAGTTTTTCCCTATGTCTAAAACAAATGCCCTTAGGAGAGAGATAAGTGATTTTTATCAAAGAGAGGGTGAGCAATTTTATGAGTGTTGGGAAAGATTCAATGATTTACTCCTTAAGTATCCCCACCATGGTTTTGAGAAATGGAGACTTATACAATGCTTTTATAATGGTCTAACTATGTCAAATCGTCATATGGTAGAGACTATGAATGGTGGGAGATTCTTGAACCTACATGAAGGGCCTGCATAGGAGTCATTTAATTCACTTTCTGAGAATTCTCAATAGTGGGATTTTTCAAACCAAAGAGAAAAATCATCTCAAGTTTCTAGAAAGGGTCTATATAAAGTTAAGGATGATTTTGATGTAAAGGCCACTCTAGCTACTCTTTCTAGGAAAATAGATGCCTTAACTCTGAATCAATCAATAAATCATCACCCTAGTGTAGCTAATGAGGTTTGTGCTCTTTGTTCCAACCTATCTCATACAGCACAGAATTGTCCTTCATTACTAGTCTATCAAGAGGCTTATTCTGAGCAGGTACATGTCTTACAATCATATGAGAAAATCTCCAATAGTTCATATTCACCCACATATAATCCTAATTGGAGGAATCACCCTAATTTTTCCTAGAAACAAAACCACCCTTTAACAAACCAAAGAGGACAACAATTTAGCATGCCCAATCAACAATTTCTCCCTCCTAACCAAGTATATCCATCTGCCCAACAGCCAATGTCTCAATTTGTTGCAGCCCAACAAAGAAAACTTTTTTTAGAGGATACACTTCAAAATTTCATTCAGTCAACCCAACAAGCCTTTCAGTCAAACACTCAAGCTATTCTAAAGCTTGAACATCAATTGGGTCAATTAGCAACTACCTATGTACCACCAGTATGTAGAGGATAACCTACCATGAGAAGAAGGCTACCTTAAGGGGGAGAGTAAAAGCTCCTGACTATGGTTATAAATAAAAAAAAAAAATGCACATAAAAGCCTTTGACCAAAAAAAAAAAAAAATTGGAGATCAAGATGATAAGATTAGTTTGACCTATTCTTTTCTTTGTTCAAGGCAAAGGCTGTTGATATTTAAGATTTTGGGAATAGATTTGGATTGAATTGATTCACACACACACCACAAGAATCAAAAGAGAGATGGGATTGACCATTCAATTAAAGTTAGAACTTGGCCAATATTTGAAATTTTCTTTGAGCTATATAATTTATGCAATCTTTGAGGCTATTTTTACATTTTATTTAAAGTCTGTTGTTCTTTTTGAGTTATTTTATCTTTAAAAAAAAAATTGATGTTTGTGGGTGTCATCACTGAAGCCCTCACGAGACTATAACTCGTCCACTAGGGCCGCCTAGGGGTTTAAAGGCTTGTTATATGTGCTAAATGCAATTACGATCACCTGCAAAAGTGGTTTAGATAGGATTTACTTTTTTTTTTTTAATTTTGTTTTAGGTTTTAGCTTTGCTCGAGGACTAGCAAAATCTAAGTTTGGGGGTATTTGATGAGCATATAATATATACATATTTTGCCCTTAATTATATATTTATTAGTTATGATTATTTATTATTTTTAATTAATTAACTTGTTTTATTGAATAGGAAATTAATTGGAGAATATGGATAAAAAGGGCATGAAGAAGTTTAATTTGGAAAGCATTAACGATTAATTGATTTTGGAAGCAATTAGACATATATGCATGTGGAAGTGAAGCCAAGGAAATGGAAGCTAGTAAATTAATTCACCCATGCACATGGAGAAGCTTATGGCAATCACGTGGAATTAATGAAGACTTTGGGAACAAGCATGCATAAAATATAAACTTATTTAATGTGCATGGCTTCATATGTTGCATGCAATATTTACTTGACCAATTTTAAGGATTGCATGCATAAATGTTGGCTTGCTCGAGTCGGTTCTTGAAATCATTATATAAAGGCATGGTCATTGGCGTTAGCAGCAGGCACACACAATAAAAAACGGATTGAGAGCAGAAAGGAGAAGAGCGGCAGCAGTTCATCTTCCCATGACTGGTTTTATTTATTTTGTTGCTCCCAATTCAAGTATGTCTAGCTAATTTTCTTATACTAAGGCTAAGAACGAAACCCTATTCAATTAAATAACTATATTTTTGTTTAATTAAATTCGCTACATGTGTGCTTTAATGTTTATGGCTCTTGTTTCACATGATTAGTTTGATGTTATTAAATCTTTTCATCAATTATGTCATGCATTATTGATTATTAGGATTAATATTCAATTAAATCTATGCTTGGACTAATAAGGTCTATATATGATTTTCATTGATTCTGTGTCTTTCATTAAATTGTTTACACAGAGTGCTTAGGAAAACTTTGACTTTTTGTCTTCCATATGTTTACATAGGATGCTTAGATATCATACTATTAGGCAAAAAAAGAGCATACACAAGATTAATTTTAATTGAGCTTAATTGTTATATTCATGAGATGACATAGATTGATTTCTAGTTGTCACCATAAAATTAGGGATTAATTGATAATTAGATAATTACTAGTGGATTCTAAAACCTTAGTAACCTTTGTCTTATTGAATTCTCCTTTGCTTTAATTATTTTCTTAGATTCATTAGTTTAATTTCTCTTAAACTCAATTTGCTCAACTAAATTAGGATTAATAATAATTTTAGATTTAAATTAGACTTTTCAATTTAAAACAATCCTTGTGGATTCAACCTAGTTAGGCTTGATTCTTTTTGCTTTTTTTCATTATTCATTGTTCTTAAGTTCTGACAATACAATAAACTACAGTTTCCTTTTAATTTTTTTTAATTGCATAAAATGATTCATCTGTATTTTTGTTGAAATACGCTTTACTTAGGCATATTATAGATTAATAGAAGCCAAGCAGGAAATAGGCAATCGCAATACCATAAAACTGAATAAATTTTGAACTCCAGTTATTTGTTAATAAATGCAGAGTTTCTATTCTTAAGAGCAAATATCGAGTCAAATCAAACATGAAGAAAAAAAATCATTAAGAGAGGTTGTCTTTATCTTTACGATTCAATTCAAAGACTGATTGTCAACCAACATTTAAATTGATTAACACAAGAATTGATTGACTCAATTTATTTTGTAAATGAATTAAATTCGTGACAATTAAAATTGTAACATTTTCTCTTTCAGACTTTGACCCACTATATAATTAAATTCAACATTTGTGGTTGTGAAGAAATTAGATCAAATTGTTTTCCTTCTTTAATTTATATTGTCATTATTTTTAATGGGGACGCTATCTAAGTAAGATTGACCTTATTATTAAATGGTTGAAATACATAACTTATATATCTAAAGTAATGTGATATTTAACATATTATTTTTTAAAACAAATTATAGTATTAGCATAATAAAAAAATTCAAAAAATACCTTACACATTGTACCAGTAGATGAAGCATTAATGATCGCTTTAATTGAGCTAATTGTGGTAGCCATTGTTTTGCATATTAATTGCCGCAGCTGATACTTTTTGAAAAAATCTAATAAAATACAACCGTGGAATGGATTTTCTCTTTCATCTTGAAAATGATGCCATTGTTTTAGTAACAGTCATTGCACTTGCTGTTGCACTAACAAGCTTATTATTTTATCTAAATATCTCTTCATTTATTTAAGATGGTCAATTGTTCAAGGTGCAGCTAGGAAATATGTATTATTTTTTAATAAAAAATTTTTAAGATATTTTCTTTTTTAGTAAGATTTCTACTTAAGAAATTAGTAATTTTTTCTTTGTAACTTGACTTATTCAAGGAAGAATATAATTAATATAAGAAAAAGAACACTTCTCCTACAAGAAATAATCACTATATATAAGGAGGTTGGATTCACTTTTTGGAATAACGAAACAATTAGTTCTCTGTTAGTAGAAAGTTTCTAGTGTAAGAGAAATAATAAATCTATTGAGAGATTATGTGTTATGTGTGATGAAATATACTAGAGTGATTGTAATAATTTTTCACACAGTAGATTTTTCTCTCGTCGTCTTTGGCGGTCGTGGTTTTTCTCTAGTATATGAGTTTTCCACGTAGATTCTTGTGTTGTGTGATTAGTTTTATTCTCCATCTATTTTTCTGTTTATTATTTATTTGATATTTTGCTTGCAAGATCTTGGGTGGAATTAAAATTGCCTAACAAGTCGTATCATAGCTAAAGGTTATTTTGCAAAACAATTATGTCTGTAAATAAATTTTTAAATTCTGTAAGGATTGAGGTTGAAAAGTTTGATGGAACAATCAATTTTGGCTTGTGGCAAATGCAAGTCAAGGATCGATGTATTGATTCAATCTGGGCTACACAACGCTTTGAACTGTAAACCATCCCCTGTTTCCAGCAGTGACTCTAAGAAATTTATTATGAGCAATGAAGATGGGGAAGAATTGGATGAAAGAGCTACAAGTGCTGTACGATTATGTCTAGCAAAGAATATTCTTGCAAATTTAGAAAAGATTCCTTCGGCAAAAGAACTTTGGGAGTCTAGAAAATTTGTATCAGGCAACGAGTATCTCTAATCGTTTATACCTTAAAGAGCAGTTTGACACGCTGAGAATGATTAAAGATACAAAAATTCTAATCATCTTAGTGTTCTCAATAGTATCGTGAGAGAACTAGAAGCAATTGGAGTTAAAATTGAAGATGAGGACAAGGCGCTTTGGTGATTGTGGTCTCTTCCAACCTTTTACAAGCATTTGTTGCCTAATTTAATGTATAGGAAGGAGACTGTGGATCTTAAAGAAGTTATTAGTACTCTATTTTCAGAAGAATGAAGGCTGAGTGGTGGAAGTAATGAAGCTTCTGAAGATTCGGCATTGGCAATTGATAATTGACTCTAAGAAGAAAGTTGTGTGGACAATCACGACACCTTAAAAGAGATTGTCAAAAAGTAAATGGATCAAGTTCGGCAAGTGGCTCCAAGTTAGTATATGAAGATACTTATAGTATTGCTAGCAAAAAGTCTCTCATCATTGTGGGAGACGATGGTCCTTTGTAATAGATGACAAAGACATCCTCATGGCAAGCAGCTAGTGCCATGGAAAAGGATGTGTTACTGCTAACGAGTCCACAAGACTCGTTGATGGCTGAGGACTCTCAAAGAAGCCAAACATAAGAGTGGTTATTTACAACAAGGTGATCGAAATGTACAGTATATGTGTAGTCTAGATAAGGTGGAGTATGATGATTCTCTATGTAGAGAATTATGGCTGCTAGACAGAAGATAAGATTTTATCCATGGTGGAGTGATTATCATAAGCCTATGTGAGCGTGGTTCTGATGGAGTAAAGAAGGTGGAGACGATATGGTTGTGTGGATACACATTGGATCATATTTTGTCGCTTAATTGAAAAACTCGCCAAGGTGGAGTTGTTAGGGAATATATCTTATTTTTCAATAAAGATTTCCTATGATATTTTCTTTTTTAATAGGATTTTTATTTAAAGAATAAGTAATTTCTCATTTGAAACTTGATTTATTCGAGGAAGAATATAACTAGTATAAAAAAAGAATACTTCCCCTACAAAGAAATGATCACTATATATAGGACAATAGGGTTCACTTGTTGGCATAACGCAACAATCGATCCTCTGTAAGTAGACAGTTTTTAGTGTGAGAGAAACGGTAGATCTATTGAGAGATTAGGTGTTATTAGAGTTTTGGATGTGAGGAAAAATACTAGAATGATTTTAATAATATTTTACATGGTTGATTTTTCTCTTATCATTCTTGGCGGTTGTGGTTTTTTTCCAGTATAGGAGTTTTTCAAGTAAATTATTGTGTTATGTGATTAGTTTTATTTTCCATCAATTTTTTTGTTTATTATTTGTTTGATATTTTGTTTGCAAGATCTTGGGTAGGATTAGAATTCCCTAGTAGGTACTTATATATTTTTATTTTTCTATTTCCCTTTTTTAATCTAACAATAGTAATAATAAATTTTGAAGGATTAATTATGGTCTGAGAATCACAAAATTCTCTATCAAATGCTATAGAAATTAATTAAACATTGAGAAATTGAGCAAGAATTAATATTAAAGAATGTTAATTCTCAACCAATTCCTTCTAAATTAGCTTAATTGTCCTTTTTTTGTGTTGGAAAAGGAACTCACTCAAGCAGCTGCAAACTAAGTGGAAACAAAACTCTTTCTTTTTTTGTGTGATTAAAATAAGATGTGTACCACAAATAAATAAACAGAAAAATAAACCAGCACAATCCAAAGCATTAAATCAACCACAAGAGACACATACTTTTTAGTGGAAAATCTAAAGCGGGAAAAATCATGAGACTGTAGCCCGATATAATCTTCCACTATATTAATGAGATTATAGCACAAATTCTTCTCTAAATAATACTAAAAGCTAATAACATCAAGAATCTCAATATCCTTAGCTTACAGTAACAGTCTAATATCTATCTCTCTAATAAGTGGGTATCTTAAAAAATAGCCAAGAGATGATAAAATAAAAATTAAGCCTAGTAGGATTGTAGAGGGCGATGCCAGGAACTTACCCTTAAAATTTGAGAGAAAACGGGGTTAATTTTACTTTCGATTGTTCAATTAAAGATTGAAATTTCTATTCGCAAAACTAAAAGTTCCCACTGCCTTTCTCTCCCTCTCTTGTCCTTTTGCGATGGTAAAGCTAGCTACTGCCTCCACTTTCTCTTCTTTATATAGCCATATATTCTAAACCTAATTTCATGGCAAAATTTCATCCAAGTCCAAAGCTTAGTAATAATTACAAACTAAGCAAATCTATTTGGACTTTGGTTATTTTTGTCCACTAAAATGAAATGAGCCCTACAAATCTCCCCCTCCAGTTCATTTGAGAGGCACCACTAAGCTCGCTCTTTGCATGCAGCTTTTTAGCTTCTCTTTGGGCAATGAATTTGTCATCATATCTGACTCGTTCTCTGTTGTGTGAATATTTTCAATCTACAAATGCTTCTTCTCAAGAACGTCTCGTATTCAATGATACCTCATATCAATATGCTTGGACTTCGAATGATATGTCGAATTCATTACCAAGTGCATGGCACTCTAACTGTTGCAATACACAACATAGCTATCTTGCTTCACACCCAACTCTTGTAGAAAATTCCTCATCTACAATATTTCTTTGCAACCTTTAGTGATTGCAATATACTATGTTTCTTTGCCAAGTGAATGACACTCTAACAGTCGCAATGCACAACATAGCTACCTTGCTTCACACCCAACTCTTATAGGAAATTTTTCATCCACAATATTTCTTTGCAACCTTTCGTTATTGCAATATACTTTGCTTTTGTGGTAGACAAAACAACACATTACTAAAGTCTGGACTACCAAGAGACTGCTGCTCTTGCAAAAGTGAGCAAATATCTAGATAGAGATTTTCTGAAATCAACATTTCCTGCCATATCTGCATCTATGTATACTTGTAACATAAATTTGTCACCACTAAAACATAAACATGGCTTGGAAGTGCTTTTAAGATATCTGAGAATCTATTTTACTGTTGTCCAGTGCCCTTTGCCCAGATTAGAGAGAAACCGACTAACGACACCAACTATATAAGCAATATTTGGTCTTGTGTAAACCATGGCATACATCAAAGTACCAACTACTAAAGCATAAGGAACTCCTCTTATCTCTTACTTCTCTTTCTCACTTGTAGGACAATGCTCAAAAATAAGCTTGAAATGGCCTACAAGTGAAAAACAAACAGATTTTACTTTGCTTATGTTAAATCTTTCAAGAACCCTTTCAACATATGCTTCTTGAGATAACCATAACTTCCCAGATTTTCTATCGCGGAAAATCTTCATGCCAAGAATCTATTTCACAGGTCCCAAGTCCTTCATTGCAAAAGACTTGCTAAGCTCTCTCTTCAGACTCTCAATCTTACTCGTATCTTGGCCAATAATCAGTATGTCATCCTCATAAAGCAGAAGAAAGATGAAATCATTATCACCAAACTTCTTTATAAAAACACAATGGTTAAACGTAGTCATGTTGAAACCATAATTCTCCATAAAGGAATCAAACTTCTTGTACCACTGTCTTGGTGTTTGTTTCAACCCATACAAACTTTTCTTCAACTTACACACAAGATCTTCTTTGCCTTTGACACTAAACGCTTCAGGTTAATCCGTGTATATTTCCTCCTTTAAGTCACCGTGCAAGAAAACTGTTTTTACATCGAGCTATTCAATCTCCAAATTCAAACTAGCTACTAATCCCAGAACAACTCGGATAGAAGATATCTTCACCATAAGAGAAAATATTTCTTCAAAATCAATACCTTTCTTCTGACCGAAGCCCTTGACAACTAATCTAGCTTTATACTACTGTTGTGAGTTATTTTTAATCATGAACCTGTAAACCCATTTGTTCTTTAGTGTCATCTTTCCCTTAAGAAGCTTTATTAAGTCATAAGTGTGGTTCTCATTCAAGGATTTCATCTCCTCTTGCATGGCTTTAACCCACTGATTTTTATATTGATGAGACATAGCGTCTTCAAAACATTCTAGCTCTACTTCATCTGTAAGCATCACATACTCATGTGCAGGACATCTAGTGAAAGGTCATTGTTCTTTAGTGGATCTTCTCAATTTTGGCTCAACTAGTGGTGTATCTAATTCTAGAGGTGCCTGGTCAATAGGTTCTGTTGGACTATCATTATTATCCTCTCTAACTCCCCCATGATTATCACGAACTATTGGTGGAGAAACTGAAGTTGGAATAATTAGAATTTTTGGAGATGACTGAGACTCATCACTCTTCTCTGCATCACCAACTATTTGATCTTTTAGAAATACAATATCTCTACTTTTAACCAGTTTTCTTGCCACAAGATCTCATAATCTGTACCCAAATTCTTTATGCCCATAGCTAAGAAAATACATTCTTTGGCTTTATCATCAAGCTTCGATATTTCATCCTTAAAAATGTGAATATGCTCTGCAATCAAACACTCTCAAGTGTTTATAAGAAACATATCTCCCAGTTCAAACTCTCTCAAGCACATCACCATCTAATGAAGCTGAAGGAGAAATGTTAATCAAGTCAACTGCAGTACGTATAACCTCTACCCAGAAAGATTTAGGAAGCTTGGCATCAGAAAGTATACACCTGACCCTCTCTTCTATTGTTCTGTTCATCCTTTCTGCAACACCATTCTGCTGCGGGGTTTTTGGTACAATCTTCTCAAGCCTGATTCCACAGGATCTATAATACTGCTCAAATGGCTCTCTATACTCACTATCATTGTTTGCACTGATACATTTTAGTTTTCTTCTTATTCTTCTCTCAACATAAGCATGAAAGAAGTTAAATGTATCAAACACATGGTCTTTAGATTTCAAAGCAAAAGCCCACACTTTTCTAGAACAATCATCAATAAAAGTTACAAAATAAAGTGCACCTCCTATTGATCAACTTTGTGTCATGCAAACATCAGTGTGAATCAAATCAAGTATTGGTGACTTTCTAGATGGAGAAAAGCTTTTAAAAGTTACTATGTGTGTCTTTCCAGCTAAACAATGAACACAAATCTTGAAGGACATACCTGCAAAGTTGGGTAGAAATCCTTTTCTGGCAATAGTTTCACTTTCTCACTAATGTGACCAAGCCTTTTGTGCCATTTCTCAATGTCAAAATCTTTTACAGCCACATTCACATCTTTTTTCTTGATCTTGGCTTCTATCACATAGAGAATGTTTGCTTTCTTTCTTTTAACTAACACTAAGGAGGCTTTAGTGAGCTTCTATTTTCCTTCACCAAATTCGTTAATATAACTTTTATCATCAAGCTTGTCTATAGAGATTAAATTAAGGTAAATATCTAGTACATGTCTGACATCTTTGAGCAACAACTTATAGACAATACTGGTTTCCAAGCAAATATCTCATATGCCGACAATTTTGGATGCCCCTTCATTTCCCATCCAAACATGGCCATAATCACCATTAACATAAGATACGAAGTGATCACGATGTGCAGTAACGTGAAATGAAACACCCGAATCAATCACCCAATCAATGGTATGGCAAGTGAGATTTACAGAGCTCTCATCATAAACAATTCTCATATCATCATCAACTATGAATGTAGTGTTCTCTTTGTCATTTTTCTGAGCATCACCCTTTCTTTTGCCTATTATGTTTTCTATAATCTACACTCCCTTTTAACTTGACCCATTTTCTGACAATGAAAGCACTTGACGTTTCTCCTCTAAGACTTAGATCTTCTTCTAGGGTTATCATTGTTCTGCTGGTGGAAATTTCTACTTTGGCTTCTCCCCTGCCTTTCTTATTTTTTTAAAATAAGTGCATCTGACTAAGAGGAATTGCCTCAACACTCTTTCTTCTAGATTCTTCATTCCGCAGCCTATCTGTAACCATATGTAAGGTTAATTTCCCGTTCAACATTAAATTATTCATTGACACCACTAGTATCTCTTAACTATCAGGTAAAGAACTAAATAACAACGATGCTTGTAACTCATCATCTAAAATAATTTTCATAGTAGTCAACTGATCAACCAAGCCCTAAAACTCACTAATGTGTTCAGTTATGCTGCGCCCCTCCTTGCATTTCAAGTTAACAAGTCTTTTCATTAGATTGGCTTTATTCTGTGCAGTCAGTTGCTCATAAATCATCTCTTTCTCCAAAAAGCATCAGCCCTAGATTCCTTAACTACATGGTAATACACACTTTGATCAATCCATGATCTAATAGTATCCATGGCCTTATGATTTAATTGCACCTATTTCATCCTAAACTTCCAAATACCATAATTCCATGACTTTAACTTAATTATGCATGATGAGGACTCCTTCATCTCGATCACACAAGTAACAAAAATTGGAAAAGGGACCCACTCAAACAGCTGCAAATTAAACAGAAACAAAATTCTTTCCCTCTTTGTGTGATTAAAATATGATATGTACTATAAATAAATTGGCAAAAATATAAACCAACACAATCCAAAGTAATAAATCAACCAAAAGAGACAGATTTTTACGTAGAAAACCCAAAGTGGAAAACATCACGAGACCGTAGTCCAGTATAATCTTCCACTATATTAATGAGATTACAACACAAATTCTTCTCTAGATAATATTATAGGTTAACAACATCAAGAATCTCAATATCCTTGACTTACAGTAACAGTCTAATATATGTCTCTCTAATAAGTAGGTATCTCAAATAATAGCCAAAGAGGAGATAAAATAAAAATCAAGACCAGTAAGACTGTAAAAGGCGATGCTAGGAACTTACCCTCAAAGTTTGGGAGAGAACAGAGTTAATTTCAAAGTGCGTTCTAATGATTTATCTTTTAGTTGATCTAAAGCTGATATAGGTTCTTTAATTTTCTACAAAAGCACATTAGTCAAATCATTAAAGAACATTGAATATGAAAGTGTTTGATGCATTTCCAAAATAGTTTCGAGGAAATGCCTCAATTATGTTGGAATGGCAGGAGACAAGAATTGAAGTCTACAGAAGCATCTAACACATTTTCAGCAAGTAGAATCACCAAAGAAATATAAAAACAATACAGTAAACTTTCCTATAGTGATGCTTTATATAAGAATAATTTTTAAATAGTAATAAAAATTATAACTACAATTTGGGCCAGTTATAAATCAAAATAAACTTCACATTGTAATAATAGTTTTTCTAGATCTTGTTTTAAGCAACTTGCCTCCACATCATAATAACTATATGTATATTGATAAAAAAATATATGCTATGTTATATTAAAAGGTTTAAGATAGAATTAACTAATTGTTTAAAGTTGCTTGGGGATAATGATTTATTCTTTAGGAATAGCTTGGTAATGATCTAACTTTTAAAATAATTGTTATTAGTTGTGCTATAGGCATAGTCAGTTGTGAACAAAATTAGTTAAATGTTTAGTAAAACTTGTTTTTAAAACTACTATGAATTTTAAAAGCAGTCGTATGTATTTAGTAAATCTTATTGTTAAACTGCTGTACGAATATAAATGACTGAATCAGATATAATTGTTAAATAAAATTTATTTACACTTTTGTAAATGTATATGAAATATTTTCAATTGTGTATATGTAATAGTTGATAACTAAAATAAATATTTTATATTATTAAATTTATTTTATTTTATTTTCCCAATATAATTGGTAGTAATAATAATCTCTTAAAAGTTAATGATTTGGTTTCCCAATTCATAAGGATAATTTTTGAATTTTTAAAACATATACAAGAATATATATATATATATATATATATTTGTATTAAGAGTCTGTTTGAGACTGCTTTTGAAATACTCAAAAGTGATTTTGAAAAGCTAAAACCAAAAGTTAATTTTAGTGTTTAGTAAATTTTTTTAGAAATCACTTTTGTCAAAATTACTGCATCGTATAATAGATTTTAAAAAATAAAGGAGTAGCTTTTCAAAATCTGATTTATAATCATTTTTATACTTAACACAATTTCATATATATCTGTATGTATATTATCAAAATCCAAAATTATCTTTATTAATTAGTAAATAAAATCATTAAATTTAATTTTTTTGATTTATATTGAGATAACAAAATAAAAAATAAAATTAATAAAATAAAAAATTTATTTAGTTATCAACTATTAAATGTACACAATAAAAAAAATTCTATGCTCATGTTAATAAATGTTTAAATAAATTTTATTCAACTTTATGTCCAATTTAGTTATTTACATTCTTATAGTAGTTTAATAATAAGATTTATTAAATACATATGACTATTTTTAAAACTTACAGTAATTTTAAAAATAAATTTTACCAAATATTTAACTGATTCTCTTTACAGTTGATTATTTATACAGTATAACTACAAACAATTACTTTAAAAGATACAGCATTATCAAACTGGCCTTAAGTATAAAAGCTATTCTAAAAATTAGATTTTGAAAAGCTACTATTTTTCTCTTTTTCAAAATTAACTTTAGGATAAGGTGATTTTACTAAAAGTAATTTTTAAAAAAATTTACCAAACATCAAAATTAGTTTTAACTTTTCAAAATCACTTTTAAACCTTTCAAAATCAATCCCAAATGGGCTCTTAAAGTTGTTACCAAATTATTGTATAATATTTTTAACATTTACATTGAGGATAAAACATTAAAGTAAATACAAATGTTTACACTTATAAGATGACTTTATATGTTCCCAATCGTATAAAATTATAGTGCATAATTTGCCTTTATATCACTTAAACTA
Source organism: Murraya paniculata (assembly GCA_030449075.1). Classification (NCBI taxonomy): domain Eukaryota; kingdom Viridiplantae; phylum Streptophyta; class Magnoliopsida; order Sapindales; family Rutaceae; genus Murraya; species Murraya paniculata. Next base: position 1,911,549 of record JAEVFN010000049.1, on the reverse strand, counting down.
AAGATAATTAAATCAAATTAATAATTTTTGTAATCACATTGAGGGAGCACGGTGGCAGAAGCAAATTGATAGGATACGAAAACTCTAAATATTGTTCTAGTACCGAACTAAGCCAACATGATTAGGTTATATTATAATCAAAGCATGATTGGACCTCATTTTATCCAAACGACTCAATGAGATTTTAATTTCAATTTTCTACAAAACCACATTAGTCAAATCATTAAAGAATGTTGAACATGAAAGTGTTTGATGTATTTCGAAAACTGTTTGAGGGAATGCTCAATGAGCTGGAATGAGCCGACATGGGTTTTCACTATTCTTTTCTAGAGAAGATTGCTCGGCCCAGCTCATCCATTGTTCGTGACGGCGCGGTTGAAAAGCCGAGCTAAGAATTCAAATCTACACAAGCATCAAACACCATTTCAGCAATTAGAATCACCTAAGGAAATAGAAAAATATGACCTGAATAATCTTATCGCTATTTTTCGTATTTGCCATTTTCCATCTAATACATAGTAAGAACGTAAAGTTCAACATTAGAAGACAATTAAATGCAGACTCCTATTGCAACAATATTCTTAGTTTAATGAAAACCAAAAAATGTTAGCTCATCAAATCAACACCAAAATTAAATAAAATATAAAAGCAAATTTTTTGTTATTATTTAACTAAAAGTAAAATTAAAATTAAAGTAAATTATTATTATTATTTTATTTTTAGGGTTAGTTAAAGCAAGTTATTAAAACGTATCTTTAAGTTGGCTGGTATTAATTTGTTATAAATAATTATCAGAAAGATTATTACAAGCGTATGAAAAATACTAATTGTTTAGAATGATAATTACTGGTCAATTTGCTAATCAATTTTTTTATGGGTAAACTAATTAATGCTCTCATGGTTGTGGCAAATTATTATTGCTGTAACAGCAAAGAAAAATAAGGGTAAAAGTGTCACACATTTAATAGTGTCTTGAGGCATTTTTTAAAATATAAAAACTAAAAGGACAACTCAAAATATAGGGAATAAATGAGTATTTATCCTAAAAGTAAAAATACATTAATTTTTCATTTCCATTAATGTTCCTAAAAATGTTACAACGGTACTATTATAAAAGCCAAAAAAAAAAGGAAGGGTGAGAAAGTGTAAAATATAATTAAAGCAGTGATAAGAGTAAAATATAATTAAAGCAGCGATGCCCTGAGGCATTTTTTTAAAATATAAAAATGAAACGGACACTTAACTCAAAATATAAGGATTAAACCAAAAAAGCTTTGAGTTTTTTTTTTTTTTTAAATAGAGACTAAATAGTTACTTAACTTAAAATTTTAACGGAAACAGCTAGAAGATCTTATGTTACTTAAGGTTGATGGCAATGGTAATATAGTCAATGTTTTAGTAGAAAATGATCAAAATGTTCTTGATTTTGTTTGCAAAGCTGAGGGACATGGTGGATATATATATATTTTTTGCGGGATCTACGTACCGTGCAACCTTACTTTGTTGTAATTAAGGCTTAGCTAATTAAGTTTTGAAAGTTAGTGATTTTGTTGTTGTTTTTTTTTTTTTAATGTGTGTTCTTTTTTCTTTTCTTTTTTTTTGCTTTAATATTTAGCTTAACGGTAACTTAATCTCCTCTCTACCTATGTGGGAGTTCAAACCGTAAATTTTTTATTTTCATAGAAGAGATTTTACCATCTCAACAGGATGACATTCAAATATTCTTACATTTTAAAATACAATAAACTACAATTTTCTTTTAATTTTGTTTTATAAAGTTCATAGAATGATTTGTGTATTTTTATTGAAATTTTCGTAAGTTAGCATATGAATGAATAAAATTGAATAAGAAAAGCCATGATGTATCAGTTAGCGTACTAATAAATAATTATTGGTTAATTTGCTAATTAAATTTTTTATAGATAAATTAATTAATGCCAAGAATATTATTGTAAAGATATAGAGTAAAAGGAAAGAATAAGCAAGGGTAAAAGTTAACATATTTAACAATAGAGGTGTTTTGAGGTACTTTTTTAAATATAGAAATTAAACGAGCACTCAAATCAAAACATATGAGTTAAACAGATATTTACTCTTTTTGATATTTTGATTCTTTATTTTAATTGATTTTTTCTTTGAGCAGTGATATCTGACCTCCTCAATATATCTTACCGGCCATTAATAATCACTTTTATGTTAATATCTTACTGGCCATTAATAATCACTTTTATGTTAATACCCATTTTATCCTTATATAAAATTACTAAAATGGCGAAATACCTTTTAAATTCACCCACTTTCGTAACTTTGACAAATCAACAATGCTACTTTAATATAAAATAGTTACAGAAAACTTTTAGAGAAAAGTAATTTGGCGCACCGTTTTACTTTCATTTCAATTTGTTAATTAGGGGGGCGAGGTGGGGTGGGGGGGGGGGGGAAGAGAAAAAGGGATTTGTAATTTCAACAAACAAAATCAAACACTGAATTTTGATCAAACGTCACCATTATGGCCCCTTTAATTAATTTTTAAAAAAAATTATACTTCTTAAACTCAATTTGAACTATTAAAAATTAATGGTACTTCACCAATTAATGAAATGTGGTTTACTTGATCATTATGGGCAAAAGCAAACTACCCAAAACTTTATTAGAGTTTCAATTCACTACTTCCTACTCACAAGGTATTTCATTCCTTCCCATTTTGTTTCCATTAATGATCAGATTCAATTAATTGAACTCCTACACAATCGCTAGTTAAAATACCCTTCCAGAGCAAATTTAGAAATTAGGGGTCTCAGTGATGTTGCCTGTGTGCCACAGATGGTATCGTGCTCTGTGAATTCCAGCTATGCTCTATGTGTGTTAGAGACGCTGAACTGTTTGCTTTGAAGGCTATTAAGATTTTTCCTTTCTCTTTTTTAATTTACTTTTTAGTTCAATTCACTGATAAATAAAAAAAGAATGATTTCTATGATAATTGTTTTAAAAAATACTCTTAAAAAGAAAGAGACTTAATATAAGCATTTTTTTTTTAAAGTTTTATTTGATTGGAGTGTTAAAAAAAAAGGATAAAACGGTAATAAGGGTAAAATAGGGATTAGATGAAATATATTGAGAGAAGAAAATTATTTTAAACTTTTTAATGAGATTAATTGAGAAGAGAGAGCTGGCGAGATATATTGATAAGGTCAAATATCACCACTCTTTTTATTTTGCCTTTATCAATTGCAAAGTATATTTATGTGGGTGCATAATCTAATAATAATATTGAATTTTTAAAAGTCTGTTATTTTTAAAGACAGAATTATCTTTGAAATTTTTTATTATTTTACCATTACGGGGGTTTTAACTAATTTGATGGGTGTTTCGCTTAGTTGTAGAAAGTAAAGAGTAGGTTTCTCTCATTCTTGCTGAAAACTTGTTGTAGAAACATTTTTTACAACAATTAACTACTCGAAAACCTGTACACAAAGTACCAAGACCAAGAAAGTTAACGGCCACCTTTATTTTCTTTTATAAATTATTCAAAGTCCAACTGAGGAGACAAAAACGTTATTAACAATTATCATTTTTTCTTTTTCTCTCTATAATATAATTAATTCTTTCTTTTACATTATGTTAAACTACAATGTGAAGAGTCTTCACGTAACAGGAGGATAAAGGACGATAAAAAAAAAAAGGTAAAATATGTATGTAATTTATATTATTTTATTGTAGCTGAATTTACATGCACGCATATTACTGTGTTTCAAAAAGATTCATATATATATATATAGCACAGTTTACGGTGGCATTTTATCGTGGAATATACACTATTATAGCAATTTAAAGGTCAAAGAGTTCTTATCAGATTTCTTTAAAATTGAAAAATGAAAATTACCCTAGTAAACAAATCTATTGTCATTTCAGTTTGAAAAAATTCACTAAACATCTACATAACACTTCACTCTATTATGTGCGATTCTTTTAACATCACATATATTACTTTGCTTTGTTTATATGCCTGATTCAACTAGATCTAGTTTACGAATTATTTATTTATTTCTTTTTAACTGTACTAACGCAATTTCAAATTTGTATGTGATTCCATTAGGCGGCTAAGGAGGATATGTGATGGCACAAACAGCACGATTTTAGAACCCTTATGTGGGAGGCCGTTGGGCATTAAATTCAATCCTGTTACATGCGATCTTTACATCGCTGATGCGTACTTTGGGTTAATGGTCGTCGGGAGAAACGGTGGCCCAGCCAAACAACTTGCTTCTTCAGCGGAAAGAATTCCCTTTCGCTTCACAAACGCCTTGGACATTGATCCCAACACCGGCGTTATTTATTTTACAGACAGCAGCATGTACTTCCAAAGAAGACAGTATCCTATGCTGATCGATAGCGGAGACAGAAGTGGCAGATTATTGAAATACGATCCTCGCAACAAAGAGGTGACAGTATTACGAAGGGGCTTAGCATTTCCAAATGGCGTCGCCCTAAGTAAAGACAAATCATTTTTACTGGTTGCTGAATCAGATTCAAGGAGGATTCTAAGGTTTTGGATTCAAGGTGAGAGCGTTATATACTCTCCGCAACCATTTGCTCATGTTGCTAAATTTCCAGACAACATCGAGACAGACAGGAACGGGGACTTTTGGATTGCATTAAACACTAAGAGAGGAAGTGACGGGGCAGATCTTGTGGCGGTTAAGCTTGATGGCAACAATGGCAATGTCCTGAAAGTTTTAGAAGGAAATAAACAAAATGCACTTGATTCAGTTAGCGAAGTCGAAGAACACGGTGGATATTTGTACGCGGGATCTCCAGTGCAGCCTTACGTTGTTGTAATCAAGGCTTAGTTAGGCTTGATTCTTTTTGTTTCTTTTCATTATTCCTTGTTCATAAGTTCTGACAATACAATAGATTACAGTTTCCTTTTAATTTTTTTTAATTGCATAAAATGATTCATCTGTATTTTTTTTGAAATACGCTTTACTTAGGCATATTATAGATTAATAAAAGCCAAGCAGGAAATAGGCAATCGCAATACCATAAAACTGAATAAATTTTGAACTCCAGTTATCTGTTAATAAATGCAGAGTTTATATTCTCAAGAGCAAATATCGAGTGAAATCAAACATGAAGAAAAAATCATTAAGAGAGGTTGCCTTATTCTTTGCGATTCAATTCAAAGACTGATTGTCAACCAACATTTAAATTAATTAACCCAAGAATTGATTGACTCAATTTATTTTGTCAATCAAGTAAATTCGTAACAATTAAAATTGTAACATTTTCCCTTTTGAATTTTCATCCACTATATAATTAAATTCAACATTAGTGCTCATGAAGAAATTAGATCAAATTGTTTTCGTTCTTGAATTTATATTGTCATCTTTTTTAACGTGGATGCTATCTAAGAAAGATTGACGTTATTATTGAATGGTTGAAATACATATTTTTTATATGTCAAGTGATGTGATATTTGACGTTATTTTTTTTTCAAAAAAAGAAATTATAGTATTAGCATGATGATGAATAAAAAATTCTACACATTTTACTGGTAGATGAAGCATCACTTAGAATAATCGCTTTAATTGAGCTAATATTTTTTATAGCCATTTTTTTGCATATTAATTGCGGCAGCTGATACTTTTTGAAATAATCTAATAAAATACCACCGTGGAATGGATTTTCTCTTTCGTCTTGAAAATAATGCCATTGTTTCAGTGCCTGTCATTGCACGTACTGTTGCAGTAACAAGCTTATTATTTCAACTAAATCCTGAAAGAAGTCTGAGATTTGTAAAGAATATCTCTTCATTTATTCAGGATGGTCAACTGTTGAAGGGATATATATATATATATATATATATATATATATATATATATATATATATTGTTTCACTCTTTTTTTTTTTTCATCTATTAGGAACATTACTAATAATAAATTTCGAAGGATTAATTTTTGAACGCTCTGAGAATCATAAAATTCTCGATCAAATGCTGCAGAAATTAATTAAACATTGAGAAATTGGGCAAGAATTAATATTAAAGAATGTTAATTCTCAACCCCTTCCTTCCGAATTAGCTTCACTGTACTTTTTTTTTTTTTTTTCCTTTCATCAGAACTAGGTGGCCATGGCCGTCTGGCACAAGTTCAGAGAATACTTCTAAAAAATGATGAGCTATGTTAGGAAATTGATGGGTGAAGAAGGGCCACAACTAAAATAAAACTGGAGAAGAATGAAAAACAAGCACACAAAGAGGACAATAGAAATTACGTGGTTTAGCTTTTAACTTACGTCCATAGACTAAAACAGAAGGATAAACTTTACTAGTAAAATGATGGTTATAAGTATTGTAATATTTTTGGCTCACTACCGAGAACCCCAATACACCCAATCTCTCAAATCACTAAACTTTTAAGAGCTTTACAATTTAAGCTCTCAAAATTCTCTACACTATAAATACTGAATTGCTTCTCAAAAATGGGATGCTTAGAGGGGGATGAAGCCTTCTATTTATAGGCTTCATTTCCTCTCATTTTCAATATTATTATTTTAATAATTTAAAAAGTCAATTCGTTGCAGCTTTTTAATTTTCAACTTTGGTAGCACTGAATCACATGCTCCCACTTAGAGATTTGATTGAGAATCAATCATATCTCCACACCATCATTTCTGCTTCACCATTCTCATATTGCTTGTCTTTACTAGGCTAGAAGATTATCTACTTCATATAAACTTGTCAGTATTGGTTGGTTTGGTCGAAACTTCTACTAGGTTTTCCTTGGTATGGATTTTCTGCAAATCCACACTTTTGTCTTCCACTACTTCTCTAATAAAGTGGTGCTGAACCCCTTTGTGCTTTGTTCTAGAATGAAAGGCTGGATTCCTTGCAATGTGTAAGGCACTCTGGCCATCACAAAACACAAAAAATTTCTCTTATTTGTGCCCGATCTCCTCCAATATCCTTTGCATCCAAACAGCTCCTCTGCAAGCTCGTGTAACTCCCACGTATTCTGCTTTAGTTGTAGATAAAGTAACAACGGTCTACAATCTTGAAACCCAGCTTATAGCACCTCGTGCAAGCGTAAAACACATAGCCAATAGTGTGGCTGTGTAGCTACCATGTATTCTGCTTCAGTTGTAGATAAAGCCACAACAATCTGCAGTTTTGAAACCCAGCTTACAGCACCTCCTGAGAGTGTAAACACATAGCCAATAGTGGATTTCTTTTTATCAAGGTCTCCTGCAAAATCTGAATCCACATAGTCCTTACTAGTAAATCTTGATCCTCCGTAACATAATGCAACATCGAGGTTTCTCTGATGTATCTTAGAATCCTCTTTACAATTTTCCAATGCTCTCCATCAGGATTCGCCATGTATCGACCGATCAGTCCCACTATTTGTGCAATGGTTGGTCTAGTAGGAATCATCCGAACATCAAACTTTCCATTGCTAATGCAGACGGTACTTGAGACATCTCCTTCCTCTCTATTTTATTGTTAGGACACTTACTTGAGGATAATTTGAAATTAACAGAAAGTGAGGTAGAGATCGGCTTACAATCTTGCATGTTGAAGCGTGGCAAGATTTTCTTTAAGTAATTCTTCTGAGAAAGCCAAATGTTCCTATTATTTTTGTCTCAATGAATTTGCATCCCTAGAATCTTATTTGCTAGTCCCAAGCCCTTTATGTCAAATTCCCTAGCCAACAATGCCTTCAATTCTTAGACTTGATTTTTCTTGGGGCCTACTACCAACATATCATCCACATACAACAGTAAAATGATAAAATCATTATCTTCAATCCTCTTGTAATATGCACAATGGTCTGAACTGGGTCTATTATATTCAAGGCTGATGATGAAGGAATCAAATCTCTTGTATCAACACCTCAGCTCTTGTTTGAGATCATATAGAGACTTGTTTAACTTGCAAACTAAGTTCTCCTTCCTTGTTTCAGCAAAACCTTCTGGTTGGAGCATATCAATTTCTTCTTCAAATTCTCTATGAAGAAACATAATTTTCACATTTTAATTGCTCTAGATGTAGGTCAAAGATAGCACACATTGTCAAGACTACTCTGACTGTCATGAGTTGAAATACCAGAGAAAATTATTCATTGAAGTCAATACCTTCTTTCTGAGCATAACCTTTCACCACCGATCTCGCACGATATTGCTCCACCTGGTCATTGCCGTCACATTTGATCTTGTAGACCTACTTGTTCCCAATGGCTTTTCTTCCACATAGCAATGGCATAAGTTCCTATGTCTTATTTTTTTGTAGAGCTTCAATTTCTTCTTGCATTGCTGTCATCTACAAAGTGACATCTAGGTTGTTTAAAGCTTCATGGAAAGTTGATGGCTCTCCATCCTCTAATAGAAGACAATATGCAACATTGATCTATGTAACATACTCCGAGTGTCACATTGGTGGTCGTCTTTCATGAGTTGATTGACAATTTTTGGAGCCTCAAACTCGATTGGCTCTTATTCCTTGTGCTCTAATGCTGCTTCAGAAGAATCTGAATCTTCTCTTTCTAGATTATTTTCCATATATATTAGCACAGTCTCTAACTTTTTCTTGACAGTGTTATCATCCTCATCTTTCCTTTGTAGTTGATCTTCTATAAAGATAACATCTCTGCTGATGACTATCTTATAGGCAGTAGGGTCTCACAGACGATACTCGTTCACTCATCAGCATACCCTAAGAAGATACATTTTTTAGATTTTTGATCTAGCTTTGTTCTTTCTTGGCATTGTACATTACGTACACAGGACATCCAAACGCATGCAAATGAGAGTAATCAACTGGCTTCCCAGTCCACCTTTCTATCAGCGTCTTTAATTCAATTGCTGTTGACGGAGATCAACTAACCACTTAACAAGCAGTTTTGGTCACTTTTTCCTAGAATGAGTTAGGCAGACCAACAGTTCTTAACATAGCTCTTATTTTTTCTATAAAAGTCTTGTTCATCTATTTCACCACTCTATTCTGCTGAGGAGTGCATGCGATCGTGACCGTGAACTATCTTTGAATACTTTCTTGTTTACAATATGCAAGAAACTTGCCGTCTCTATACTCTCCACCATTATATGTCCTAAAAAACTTGATTCTTTTTTCGGATTCTTGTTCCATCCATGCTTGTATTCCTTGAATATTAAAAATACATCTGACTTTTTCTTGATTGGATGCACCCAACATCTCTTCGAATAATCATCAATGAAAGTCACCATGTACTTTGCACTTCCTAGAGATATATCCGGCAATTCCCAGATATCAAAATGAACCAAGTTTCAGATGCCACATCATCGCTGACTCTTCTTCATTTGACGTGACACACACATAAGCTTCATGTAGTGTTCCCCCTTAAACATGAATAGATTAGCACTAATCGTTTCCGTCTTCATGAATATAAGGGCGCCTCTAGCAATCTTCATGATCTTATTTTTCACATGAGTTTTGCAGCGAAGACCATCTATTTGTCCTAAAGACAATAGAATCTTCTTGATGCAGCGGAAGTTATAATTCAAAATATTCCGTTGATTCGAGAGAATACCAGAACAAATGAACAAACTAAATTCACGTTGATTCAAAGAATGCCACAAATTTAGGGGTTAAAACTCGTTGATTCCACAGAATATCAAAAATTAATTAACTCAAATACTCATACAGAGATTTGAAAGCTGAAAATATTATTGAACTCAAAAATCTCTCTCTACCTGTAAAAGCTACAAAAGATACTTATTTATACTAACTACGACTTATCCTAATTTGACTGGAATATCTATTTTAATACGATTCATACCTAAACTAGGAATACAACTTAAATAAGCTATGTCTAAACAATGAAACTCTAAATAGGAAACCAAATCAAACTATAATACAAATTAATTAAAATATTCCTAAATACTACAAATTTCAATCTAATTAGGATTTCTTCAATTTCTTGCTCTGCATTATTCCTGCCAGGGTGGAGAAAATTCGTCCTCGAATTTTGCTTGTTGTAGTCTCCCAGATAATTTTTATTTGCCTTAAGATTAATTTTTAAATTACAACGTCGATGCTACTGAATAACCCTAAACTTTCCAACCTTGGTGACTATATCCATCCAATCTATCCAACAACATGAGATAAAATCTTCAATTAACAATTTTTCTAAGACTACCTTGTCGTAACATCCTTTCAAGCTCTTAGAAAAACCAATAACAAAAGAGTGCTTCTTAAAATCTTTCATTTGTTGAAAAATCTTATGATACCTCTCCCCATTTGAATCCAGTGAATAATATAAGACTATATCAATTGCTACCTCATCATGTCTCACAAGATCAATATAGTCATCAAATTTTGGCGGTTGATCCAAATCAATGTATATGTGAAGAATTTATTATAGACGTGAATGGCCAATTAATAGTCTCTTTGGAAGGAATACTATTGTCAAGTAAAGCAAAGTTATCGTTTTCCTTATTATTCTCACAACATGCATTATCACAAATAACTTTTTCAAATCCATATCTTTGCATTATGTGTAAAGATTTTCTATTTTGAAGCTTCTCTAAATCTTGAGCAACTGAATGCAAAATCCTCAACATCTTGACTAAAACATCTTTTAAGATGAAATCTTCATTGCGATGTTGTGGTTTCATGATTCAATTTTTTTCTTTCTTTTTTCTTTTTTTTTTTTTGGTGTTTGTTTGGGTTGTTTTGCTAAGATTAGAAAATAAAAGGGCAATACTGGTATAAATGAAAGAATTGGGTCAAAACTATAAATAAGTAAAAGATAGGGTTACCGGTGACAGTGATAAAAAAATTGAACAAAGATGGGTGGATCTAGAAGATTTTGGGTTGGTGAGTATGATTGTGGTGACAGTTTGCGGAAAAGTTAATGTTTTGGCTGGAAGTTTAGTTATAAATGCGGCAGGTTTGTGTTTGTTTAGATTTCCGGCGATTGGTTCATCGATCGGCGGTGGGGAGTAGTGTGAAAGGTTGGGCTAGTGGAGAGAAATTTATTGGTGGTGGTGGAGTTGGCTAAATCGCAGCGGAAATTAGCGGCCGCAGCTTTCACGGCGGTTGGTAGATTCCAGCGGTTTTAGTGGTGAAACGGCAACATTCAAGGCTAGGTCTTGATGGTCGGCTTCCTCTGAATGTGATGGCGGTGGCTGATAGTCAAAATAGCGATGGAAAAGAATGACGGTTGCTGTGTACAGTGGCTACTACGGCAACCTTCGATTGCAGAATTTTTTTTTTGTTTTCTGAATTTTTTTTATAAAGTAAACGATTTTAGGCGAAAGAAAAAAAATGGATAGGTGTTGAAGACAGTTAAGAATCAGGCTTTGGCTCTGATACCAAGCTGATGCAATGGAAGTGATAGTTCAAAATATTCTGTTGATTCAAGAGAATATTGGAATAAATGAACAAATTAAATTCACGTTGATTCAAAGAATGCTACGAATTTAAGGGTTAAAACTCGTTGATTCCACAGAATACCAAGAATTAACTAACTTAAATACTCACACAGAGATTTGAAAACTGAAAATATTATTAAACTCAAAAATCTCTCTCTACCTGTAAAAGCTACAAAAGACACTTATTTATACTAACTACGACTTATCCTAATTTGACTAGAATATCTATTTTAATACGATTCATACCTAAACTAGGAATACAATTTAAATAAGCTATGTATAAATAATGAAACTCTAAATAGGAAACCAAATCAAACTATAATACAAATTAATTAAAATATTCTTAAATACTATAAATTTCATTCTAATTAGGATTTCTTTAATTTCTTGCTCTGCATTAATTCTTTAGGTCTTTGACATGTTGTAGCTCCTCAATTATGTGAACTGTATCGCCAAACATTTTTATTTTGACAATATTAATACTAGTGATTTCCAAGGCATAATCATCACCCATGTATACAGATCCTCCTGAGATAGACTTATATGTGTGAAACCTTTCTCTCCGAGAGGTCATGTGCCATATTGCTCCTGAGTTTACAAGCCAAAAGCCAGCTAACTGTTTCCTACCTTCTGCAACAATGGTTGCCTTACTGTAGAGAATTTAGCCACCCTTGAGCATTTGATGACTCAGGCGCTTTACCATCTTTACTCTTTTGATTATTCCACTACTCTTTCTTGACATGCTCTTTCTTGCCATAGTTGTAGCATTTGACATTCTTCTTACTTCTTGATTTTGATTTACCATAATTGTGACTCACAATGAGGCCACGTTCTGTTGATTCCCCTCTCATCATTGATAACGCTTTCGCTTGCTGCGAACTCGCTTGTCTGTTTTCTTTGTTCTTCAGCTTGCTCTCTTCATATAATACAGAGCCTGCAACATTGTCAAAGACTAGACTATCTAGTTGGTTGTTGTTCATCAGATTGATGATGAGTTAATCATATGAATTTGGTAGGGTTTTTAGAGTATTGATGTGGTCGGTCATTGGATGTGGTTTCCACCACTCGAAGAGTGTAAAATCTCCTCTTTAAAAAGATCTTGCTGTGTAGTAATTTGGTCTTGTACAATTTCATGAGAATATCCCATATTTCCTTTACTGTCTCTTTCTCCTTCACACTAGATAACACTTCATCAACTAGTGCTAAATGTATATCAGCAATTGCATTACCGTCCATCTCTTTCCACTTGGCATTATTAGTTATCTCCGCAGGCCTCTCTCCAATTGTTGCTAGAGAATTGTTTTTCCTCAAAATAGGCTACATCTTCATTTTTCACGAGAAATTATTTTCGTTGAACTTCTCAATTTCATATTTTGCCACAATTGATTTTCATGGCAAACTGCCTTCGCTAGGATCGGCTTCCATCGTTACATGGGAACAGTAACCATATATGTGGATAATACCGTATACGTAAATAGTGCCCCCAACTCCAAAAAATGCAACTAATATCTTTGATACCATTGTTAAAAAATTGATGGGTGAAGCAGGGCCACAACTAAAATGAAATTAGAGAAGAATGAAGAACAAGCACACAAAGAGAACAACAGAAATTACATGATTTGGTTTTTAGCCGTCTACAGACGAAGATAGATGGATAAAACTTTACTAGTGAAATGATGATTACAAATATTGTAATATTTTTGGCTTACTATCCAGAACCCTAATGCACCCAATCTCTTAAATCACTAAACTTTCAAGAGTTTTACAATTTAAGCTCTCAAAATTCTATATTCTCTAAATACTGAATTGCTTCTCTAAAATGGGATGCTGAGTGGGGAAATGAAGCCTTCTATATTTATAGGCTTCATTTCCTTTCATTTTTCAATTATTATGTAATTATATTTTAACAATTTAAAAAGTCAATTTGGCGCTGCTTTTTAATTTTCAACTTTGGCAGGACCGAATTTTTTGACAAGCTACACCTTTAAAAGTGCGTTCTAATAATTTGTCTTTTAGTTGACCTAAAGTTGATATAGTTTATTTAATTTTCTACGAAACCACATTAGTCAGATCATTAAAGAACGTTGAACATGAAAGTGTTTGATGCATTTCCAAAACTGTTTCAAGGAAATGCCTCAATTATGCTGGAATGGCGGGAGACAAGAATTGAAATCTACAGAAGCATCAAACACCTTTTCAGCAACTAGAATCACCAAAGAAATATAAAACATAGTGATGCTTTATATAGGAATAATCTCCATATAATAATAAAAAAATTATAACTGCAATTTAGGCCAGTTATGAATCAGAATAAATTTCACATTGTAATAATAGATTTTCTAGAACCCGTTTTAAGAAACTTGCCTCCACATAATAATTATATATATATATATATATGTGTGTGTGTGTGTGTGTGTGTGTGTGTGACACACACTATGTTATGTTAAAAGGTTTACGATAGAATTAAATATTTTTCTAAAGTTGCTTGGGGATAATGATTTATTCTTTAGGACCAGTTTGGCAATGCTGTAACTTTTAAAATAATTGCTATTAGTTGTGCTGTAAAAATAATCAACTGTGAACAGAATTAGTTAAATGTTTAGTAAAATTTATTTTTAAAAGTACTGTGGGTTTTAAAAGCAGTCATATGTGTTTAGTAAATCTTATTGTTAAAACTGCAATATGAATATAAATGACTAAATTGGATATAATTGTTAAATAAAATTTATTTACACATTTGTAAATGTATATAAAATATTTTTAATTGTGTATATGTAATAGTTGATAACTAAAATAAATATTTTATACTATTGAATTTATTTTTATTCAATTTTCTCAATATGAATGGTAATAATAATAATCTCTTAAAGTTTATGATTTTATTTCTCTATTCATAAGGATAATTTTTGAATTTTTAAAGCATATACAAGGATATATATAGAATTGTATTAAGGACCAATTTGGGACTGCTTTTCGAAAAGCTAAAGCTAAAAGTTAATTTTAGTATTTGGCAAATTTTTTTAGAAATCACTTTTAGCAAAATTACCGCATCCTATAATAGATTTTAAAAAATAAGGAATGAGTGGCCTTTTAAAATCTGATTTAGTAATCACTTTTATACTTAACACAATTCCATATATATCCTTATATATTATGAAAATCTAAAATTATATTTATTAATTTGTAAATAAAATCATTAAATTTAATTTTTAAAAATTTATATTGAGATAAAAAAAAATAAAATTAATAATATAAAAAATTTATTTTAGTTATCAACTATTAAATATACACAATAAAAAAAATATTTTATGTACATGTTAATAAATGTTTAAATAAATTTTATACAACATTATCTCTAATTTAGTTATTTACATTCTTACAGCAGTTTAACAATAAGATTTACTAAATATATACAACTATTTTTAAAACTCATAGTATTTTTAAAAACAAATTTTACTAAATGTTTAACTGATTATTTTTACAACATAACTAACAACATTATCAAACTGGCGCTAAGTATAAAAGCTATTCTCAAAATTAGATTTTGAAAAGCTACTCTTTTCCTTTTTTTCAAAATCAACTTTAGGATAAGATGATTTTACTAAAAGTGATTTCTAAAAGAATTTACCAAACACCAAAATTAGATTTTACTTTTCAAAATCACTTATAACATCTCAAAACAAATCCCAAATGGGTTCTTAAAGTTGTTACCAAATTATTGTATAATATTTTTAAGATTTACATTGAGGAAAAAACATTAAAGTAAATACAAATGTTTAGACTTATAAGATGAATTTTTATGTTCCCAATCATATAAAATTATAATGCATAATTTAACCTTTATATCACTTGGACTAAAAATAATTAAATTAAACCAATAATTTTTGCAATCACATTGATGGAGCATGGCAGCAGAAGCGGATTGATAGGGTAGAAAAACTCTAGATATTGCTCTAGTACCGGACCAAGCCAATGCGATTAGATTATGCTGTAATCGAAGCGTGATTAGACCTTGTTCTATCCAAACGACTCAATTAGATTTTAATTTAATTTTTTACAAAACCACATTAGTCAAATCATTAAAGAGTGCAGAACATGAAAGTGTTTGATGCATTTCCAAAACTGTTCGAGGAAATGCCTCAATGAGCTGGAATGGGACGACATGGGTTTTCTCTATTCTTTTCTAGAGAAGATTGCTCAGCCCAGCTCATCCATTGTTCGTGCCGGCACTGCAGCGAGGTTGAAAAGCCAAGCTAAGAATTCAAATCTACACAAGGATCAAACACCATTTCAGCAATTAGAATCACCTAAGAAAATAGGAAAATATTACCTGAGTAATCTTATCACTATTTTTTCTATTCCCAATTTTGCCATTTTTATCTAATACAAAGTAAGGACGTAAAGTTTTTGTAAGGACGTAAAGTTTAACATCAGAAGACAATTAAACTCCTATTGCAACAATATTCTTATTTTAATGAAAATAAAAAAATGTTAGCTCATCAAATTAACACTAAAATTAAAATAAAATATAAAAGAAAATTTTTATTATTATTTAACTAAAAGCAAAATAAAAATTAAAGTCAAATTTTTATTATTATTTAATTTTTAGGGTTAGTTTGGTAACCCAAATTTTTTTATAGATAATTATTAGCAAGAAACCAAGGTATTAAAACATATCTTTAAGTTGGCTGATATTAAATTACTTATAAACCATTATCAGAAAAATTATTGCAAGGGTATGACAAATACTAATTGTTTTAGATTGATAATTACTGGTCACTTTGCTAATTAAATTTTTTATGGGTAAATTAATTAATGCTCTCAAGATTGTAGCAAAGTATTATTGTTGTAATGGCAAAGAAAAATAAGGGTAAAAGTGTCACACATTTAACAGTAGTGGTGTCTTGAGGCATTTTTTAAAATATAAAGACTAAAAGGACAACTCAAAATATAAGGAATAAATGAGCATTATTCTAAAAGTAAAAAAAGGTTAATTTTTCGTTTTCATTCATGTTCCTAAAAATGTTACAAGGGTATTATTATGAAAGCCCAAAAAAAAAAAAAGAGTGAGAAAGTGTAAAATATAATTAAAGCAGTGATGTCTTCGGCTTTTTTTTTTTTAAATATAGAAATTAAACGGATAATTAACTCAAAATATAAAGACTTAAGCAAAGGTGTTTTGTTTTTTTTTTTTTTTCAAATAGAGACTAAACAGATGCTTAACATAAAATTTTAGGTTGCATCATATTTAATGCTTCAACGGAAACAGCTAGAAGATCTTGTTACTGAAGGTTGATGGCAATGGTAATGTCGTCAATGTTTTAGTAGAAAATGAACAAAATGCTCTTGATTTTGTTTACGAAGCTGAGGGACGTGGTGGATATATATTTGGATGTGGGATCTACTGTGCAACCTTACATTGTTGTAATCAAGGCTTAGCTAATTAAGTAGTGAATGTTAGTGATCTTGTTGTTTCTTTTTTTTTTTTTTTTGTTTTAATATTTAGCTTAACGGTAAGCTAATCTCTTCTCTACCTGTGTGGGAGTTCGAACCCCAAATTTTTATTTTCACACATGAGATTTTACCACCTTAACTAGATGACACTCAAATGTTCTTACATTTTAAAACACAACAAACTACAATTATATTTTAATTTTGTTTTATAAAGTGCATAGAATGATTCGTGTATTTTTATTGAAATTTTTGTAAATTAGAATATGAATGAAGAAAACTGAATAAGAAAAGCCACGATGTATCAGTTGACTTACAAATAAATAATTATTGGTTAATTTGCTAATTAAATTTTTTATAGATAAATTAATTAATGCCAAGAATATTATTGCATAAGGGTAAAAATCAACATATTTAACTATAGAGATGTTTTGAGATACTTTTTGAAATATAGAGATTAAACGGGCGCTTAAATCAAAATATAGGAGCTAAACGAGTATTATCCTTTTGGTATTTTGATTCTTTATTTTAACTGATTTTTTCTTTTAGTGATATCTAACCCCCTCAATATATCTTACAGCCCTTGGTAATCAATCACTTTTATACTAATGCCTATATTATCCTTACATAAAATTACTAAAAAGGATAAAAACCTTTTAAATTCACCCACTTAGCATAACTTTCACAAATCAACAATGCTACGATTTCACCTAGTTCCAGCTTGCCTTACAATGCCGGCCGCAGCCGCAACGGCAACCACCATCTTGAGCTTCAGCTTCCGGCCGGAGTAGTTGGCCCCGAAAGCCTCGCTTTCGACTGCAATGGCGAAGGGCCGTACGCTGGTGTTTCCGACGGTAGAATTCTCAAGTGGCAAGACTCAAAACTTGGTTGGACTGAATTTGCCACCACCTCTCCATACAGTTAAGAATTCGTATATATACATGTTAATATGTATGTAATTTATATTATTGTACTGCAGAATGAATTTACATGCACGCATATTATTGGGTTTCAAAAAATTTATATATGTAGCAAAGTTTACGGTTGCATGTTGTCGTGCTATATATACCCTATTATAGCAATTTAAAGGTCAAAGAGTTCTTATCAGATTTCGTTAAAACTGAAAAATGAAAATTGCCCTAGTAAATAAATCTATTGTCGTTTCAGTTTGAAAACATTCACTAAACATCTACATAACACTTCACTCTCTTATGTGCGATTCTTTTAACATCACATGTGGATCTCCAGTGCAGCCTTACGTTGTTGTAATCAAGGCTCAGTTCTTAGTTCTACCAATACAATAAACCACAGTTTTCTTTTTTTCTTTTTAATTGCATAAAATGATTCATCTGTATTTTTGTTGAAATATGCTTTAATTAGGCATATTATGGACGAATAAAAGCTAAGCAGGAAATTGGAAATCGCAATACCATAAAACTGAATAAATTTTGAACTCCAATTATTTGTTACTAAATACAGGGTTTCTATTCTTAAGAGCAAATATCTAGTCAAATTAAATATGAAGAAAAAATCATTAAGAGAGGCTGTCTTAACCTTTGCGATTCAATTCAAAGAATGATTGTCAACCAACATTTAAATTGATTAACACAAGAATTAATTGACTCAATTTATTTTTTAAATCAATTAAATTCGTAACAATTAAAATTGTAACATTTTCTCTTTCGGTCTTTGACCACCCACTGTATAATTAAATTCAACATTACTGCTTATGAAGAAATTAGATCAAATTCCTTCTTTAATTTATATTGTCATCATTTTTAACGCGGACGCTATCTAAGAAAGATTGACTTAATTATTGAAGGGTTGAAATACATAATTTATATATCTTAAGTGACGTGACATTTGACGTATTATTTTTTTTAAAAAAATTATAATATTAGCATGTTAATGATGAATAAAAAAATTCAAAAACATCTTATACGTTTTACTGCTAGATGAAGCATTACTTAGAATGATCGCTTTAATTGAGCTAATTTTGATAGCCATAGTTTTGCATATTAATTGCCGCAGCTGATACTTTTTGAAAAAATCTAGTAAAATACCACTGCGGAATGGATTTTCTCTTTCATATTGAAAATGTTGCCATTGTTTTAGTGACAGTCATTGCACTTGCTGTTGCAGTAACAAGCTTATTATTTCATCTTATTCCTGAAAGAAGTTGGAGATTTGTAAAGAATATCTCTTCATTTACTCAAGATGGTCAATTGTTCAAGGTACTGCTAGGAAATATGTATTGTTTTTCAATTATGATTTCTTAAGATATTTTCTTCTTTAGTAGGATTTCTATTTAAGAAATAAGTAATTTCTCATTTGGAACTTACCTTATTCAAGGAAGAATATAATTAATATAAGAAAATGAATACTTCTCCTACAAGAAATACTCACTATATATAGGGAGATTGGATTCACTTGTTGGCATAATAAAACAATCAGTTCTCTGCAAGTAGACATTTTTTAGTGTGAGAGAAATGGTAGGTCTCTTGAGATTGGGCGTTGTGTGAGAAAAAAATGCTAGAGTGATTGTAATAATTTTTCACATTGTGGATTTTTCTCTCGTCGTCCTTGGCAGCGGTGGTATTTCTTCAGTATAGGAGTTTTCCACGTAAATTCTTATGTTGTGTGATTAGTTTTATTCTCCATCTATTTTTCTGTTTATTATTTGTTTGATATTTTGCTTGTAAGATCTTGGGTGGGATTAGAATTCCGTAGCAAGTCGTATCAGAGCTAAAGGTTGTTATGCAAAACAATTATGTTTGCAAATAAATTTTAAATCCTATAACGATTGAGGTTGAAAAGTTTGATGAAAGAATCAATTTCGGCTTATGGCAAATTCAAGTCAAGGATGTATTGATTCAATCTAGTTTACACAAGGCTTTGAAGGGCAAACCATCCCCTACTTCTAGCAGTGACTCTAAGAAATCTATTATGAGCAATGAAGATTGGGAAGAATTGGATGTAAGAGCTGCAAGTGCTATACGATTATGTCTGGAGAAGAATATTCTTGCGAATTTAGAAAAGATTCCTTCGGCAAAAGAACTTTGGGAGAGGCTAGAAAATTTGTATCAGACAAAGAGCATCTATAATCCTTTGTACCTTAAGCTGTAGTTTCACACGCTGAGAATGATTGAATGTATAAAATTTTTTGGTTATCTTAGTGTTCTCAATAGCATCGTGACAGAACTAGAAGTAATTGGAGTTAAAATTGAAGACGAGGACAAGGCACCTAGGCTATTATGGTCTCTTCCAACTTTCTACAAGCATTTGTTGCCTGCTTTAATGTATAGAAAGGAGACTGTGAATCTTAAAAAGGTTACTAGTACTCTATTTTCATAAGAAAGAATGCTGAGTGGTGGAAGCAATGAAGTTTCTGAAGATTCAGCATTGGCAGTTGGTAATTGGAAGAAAAATAACTCCAAGAAGAAAGAAGTCTACTAGGTTTGTGGACAATCAGAACACCTTAAAAGAGATTATTAAAAAGTAAATGGATCAAGTTCGGCAAGTGGCTCCAAGTCAGTATATGAAGATACTTATAGTATTGCTAGAGGAAAGTCTCCCACCATTATGGGAGACGATGGTCCTCTGTAATAGATGATGAAGACATCCTCATGGCAAGCCGCTAGTGCCATGGAAAAGGATGTGCTACTACTAGCGGGTCCACAAGATTTGCACACAGGGCATGGTTTGGCATTTATGCAAGGTGTTTGGTGGAATTTTTATGTTGATGGTTAAGGACTCTCAAGGAAGGCAAACATGAGAATGGTTATTTTTAGCAAGGTGATTGACATGTGTTGAATTTGTGGACTCTAGATAAAGTAGAGGATGATGATTCTCTGTGTAGAGAATTATGGCTGCTAGATAGAAGATAAGATTTTACCCATGGTGGAGTGATTGTTATAAGCCTATGTGAGTGTGGTTTTGGTGGAGTAAAGAAGGTGGAAACAACATGGTTGTGTGGATACACAGTGGATCATGTTTTGTTGCATATTAAAAAACTGGCTTAAGGTGGAGATTGTTAGGAAATATATCTTATTTTTCAATAAAGATTTCCTATGATATTTTCTTCTTTAGTAGGATTCCTATTTAGCGAATAAATAATTTCCCCTTTGGGACTTGACTTATTCAAGGAGTTCAAGGAGGAATATAACTAGTATAGGAAAAGAAAAACTTCTCCTACAAAGAAATAAACACTATATATAGGAAGATAGGGTTCACTTGTTGGCATAACACAACAACCAATTTTCTATAAGTAGACAATTTCTGGAGTGAGAGAAATGGTAAATCTATTGAGAGATTAGGTGTTATTGGGGTTTTGGCTATGAGGAAAACTACTAGAGTGATTTTAAAATTTTTTTACATGGTTGATTTTTCTCTCATCGTTCTTGACGGTCGTGGTTTTTCTCCAATATAAGAGGTTTCTATAAGAGGTTTCTTGTGTTGTGTAATTAGTTTTATTCCCCATCTATTTTTTTGTTTATGTTTGTTTGATATTTTGCTTGCAAGATCTTGGGTAGGATTAAAATTCCCTAACAAGTACTTATATATTTTTATTTTTTCTGTTTCCTCTTTTTTATTCTATTAGGAACAATATTAATAATAAATTTTCAATGATTAATTTTTATGGTCTAAGAATCACAAAATTCTCGATCAAATGCTGCAAAAATCAATTAAACATTGAGAAATTGAGCTAGAATTAATATTAAAGAATGTTAATTCTCAGCCCCTTCCTTTCGAATTAGCTTCATTGTCCCTTTTTTTTCCATCATAACTAGATGGCCAAGGCCATCTTGCCCAAGTTCAAAGAATACATCTCTAAAGTGATGAGCTAAACCTTTGAAACTGCGTTCTAATGATTTGTCTTTCGGTTGATCTTGAGTCGATACAAGTTCTTTAATTTTCTGCAAAACTACATTAGTCAATCATTAAAGAATATTGAACATGAAAGTGTTTGATGCACTTTCAAAACTGTTCGAGCAAATGCCCCCATGAAGCTGGAATGGTGGGAGACAAGAATTCAAATCTACAGAAGTATCAAACACCTTTTCAGCAACTAGAATCACCAAAGAAATATAAAAGCAATACAATAAAACTTTTTTATAGTGATACTTTTATAGGAATAATCTCCATATAGTTATAAAAAATTATAATTGCAATTTGAGCCACTGATGAATAAGAATAAACTTCACATTACAATAACTTATAGTTTTTTCATATCCCCTTCAAAGAAACTTGCCTCCACATAATAATAACTATATGTATATTGATAAAAAAGATATATATGCTATGTTACATTAAACGGTTTAAGATAGAATTAAATATTTTTCTAAAGTTGCTTAAGGACAATGATTTATTCTTTAGAACCAGTTTGGTAATGCTGTAGTTTTTAAAATAATTGTTGTTAGCTGTCCTATAAAAATAATTAGCTGTGAAGAGAACCATTTGAGCATTTGGTAAAATTTATTTCTAAAAAGACTTTGAGTTTTAAAAACAGTTGCATGTATTTAGTGAATTTTATTGTTAAACTGCGGTAAGAATATAAATAACTTAATTAGACATAATGTTAAATAAAATTTATTTACACATTTATAAATGCATATAGAATATTTTTAATTGAGTATATATAATAGTTGAAAGCTAAAATAAATATTTTATATTATTAAATTTTTTTTTATTTTCTTTTCTTAATATAATTGGTAATAATAATAATCTCCTAAAAGTTGATAATTTTATTTCCTAATTCATAAGGATAATTTTGAATTTTTATTGTATAGATTAAGATATATATAGAATTGTATTAAGTATAAAAGCTATTCACAAATTAAATTTTAAAAAGTTACTCCTCCCTTTCTTTTTAAAATCTACTTTAGTAAAAGATGATTTTGCTAAAAATGATTTCTAAAAAAATTTATCAAACACCAACATTAGTTTTAGTTTTTCAAAATCACTTTTATACCTTTCAAAACCAATCCCAAATGGGCTCTTAGAGTTTTTAGCAAATATTATAAAATATTTTTAAGATTTACAATGAAAAAAAAATCAAAGTAAATACAAATGTTTAGACTTTTAAGATGTCTTTGTATATTCCCAATCATATAAAATTATAATGCATAATTTACCTTTATATCTCTTGGACTAAGGATAATTAAATCAAACCAATAATTTGTATAATCACACTGACTGAACGCGACAACGGAAGCATATTGATAGGTAAGAAAACACTAGATATCGTTTTAGTACTGGACTAAACCAAGGCGATAAGATTATACTGTAATTGAAACGTGATTAGATCTCGTTCTATCCAAACGGCTCAATGAGATTTTAATTTTAATTTTCTGCAGAACCACATTAGTCAAATCATTAAAGAATGTTGCACGTGAAAGTGAAATGCCTCTAGGAGCTGGAATGGGGGGACACGGGTTTTCACTTTTCACTATTCTTTTCCAGAGAAGATTGCTCAGCCCAGCTTATCCACCGTTCGTGCGGCAGAGAAACGGAGCCAAGAATTCAAATCTACACAAGCATCAAACATCTCTTCAGCAATTAGAATCACTTAAGGAAATGGAAAAATAGTACCTGAATAATCTTAGGGTGGGTCTATTTGCACTCTAAAATCTACTTTGTACACTCATTATTCTACACACTCGATTAATAATTTCAAAATATTAGTTTTTACTTAGAACACTCTTTCAAATTCCTATATTGTCCTCATTTCTTTAATTATCTTGTTTCTTCATTATGCCCAATAAAATATTCATCATCACAAACAAAATATCAAACTTTTTTCTATTTTTATTCACTTTTATTTTCCGTTCATAATATGGTTTGATATGTGTTTGTTCTTCTCTTATTGCCCCAATTTAATTTTATTTTTCAAACCCATGAAAGCATGCGAATTAGATATATGGAGTGAAAGTCAGAAAGCAAATTTAAAACAGAATCCTTCGATTTTCTTTTGTTTTCTTATGTTGGAGTGGTGCAATTTATTTTTCTTACTCCACCTCTGTTTTTAATTCCTTTTGTTTTAGTTATAAAGATGATTATGAACATGTTACTTGATGTTTTCCTAGCAATTCTATTAACAAAAAAAAAATGCAAAAAGTTTAGTCCATAAGTATAGACAACGTCTCCATGTGAATATTGATTCAATTCTTCATTGTTGATTTGGTTTATTATAGATAAAATATGATGTTGGATACAAATTTATTATACTATATTTTATTAAAACTGCCCTTGATAGTAAATTACATTAAGGTTAATTTAGTAATATAAAAAATTATTAAAATATCCAAAGTAAATGCTAGAGTGCATGTAGCCCCACCAATAATTTTATCACTATTATTTATATTCCCGATTTTTCCATTTTTATCTAATACATACTAAGAATGTAAAGTTCGACATCAGAAGACAGTTAAATGCAGACTCCTATTGCAACAATATTCTCAGTTTAATGAAAGCAAAAAAAATAAAAAATATGTTAATTTATCAAATTAGCGCTAAAATTAAAATAAAATACGAAAGTAAATTTTTTATTATTATTTAACACTAAAAGTTAAATAAGAATTAAAGTAAATTTTTTATCATTATTTTATTTTTATGGTTAGTTTGGCAACCCAAATTTTCATAGATAATTATTAGTAAGAGAGCAAGGCATTAAAATGTATCTTTGAGTTGGCTGGTATTAATTTATTTATAAATAGTTATCAGAAAGATTATTGCAAAATTATTAAAAATACTAATTCTTTTAGATTGATAGCCACTGGTCAATTTGGTAATTAAATTTTTTATGGGTAAATTAATTAATGCTCTCAAGATTGTAGCAAAGTATTATTATTGTAATGGCAAAGAAAAATAGGACAAAAGTGTCACATATTTAAAAATAGGGGTGTCTTGAGCCATCTTTCAAAATATAAAGACTAAATAGACATTTAACTCAAAATATGGAGAATAAACGAGCATTTATCATAAAAGTAAAAATACGTTAATTTTTTTCATTGATGTCCCTAAAGATGTTACAAGGGTATTATTATATTGTAAAATATAATTAAAGCGGCCATGTCTTGAGGCATTTTTTTCAAAAATATAGAAATTAAACGGGCTCTTAATTCAAAATATAAGGACTAAAGCAAAGGTGTTCTAAGTTTTTTTTTTTTAATAGAAACTAAATAAATACTTAACCTTAAATTTTAGGTTGCATTGTATTTAATGCTGCAGCAGAAACAGCTAGAGAGATCTTATGTTACTTAAGGTAGATCGCAATGGAAATGTGGTGAATGTTTAAGTGAAAAATAAACAAAATGCACTTGATTTTGTCTGCGAAGCTGAAGAACATGGTGGATATATAGTTGTATGTGGGATCTACTGTGCAACCTTACGTTGTTGCAATCAAGGCTTAGATAATTAAGCTTGCGAATGTTAGTGATTTTGTTGTTTCTTTTTTTTGTTTTCTTATTTTTTTTGCTTTGATATTTAGCTTAACGGTAACCTAATCTCCTCTCTATCTATGTGGGAGTTTGAACCCCAAATTTTTTGTTTTCATATAAGAGATTTTACCATCTTAACTAGATGACATTCACATGTTCTTACATTTCGAAACACAATAAACTACAATTTGCTTTTACTTTTATTTTATAAAGTGCATAGACTGATTCCTGTATTTTTATTGAAATTTTTGTAAACTAGGCATACATGAATGAAGAAAACTAAATAAGAAAAGCAACGATGTATCAGTTAACTTACCAAAAATAATTATTGATTAATTTGCTAATTAAATTTTTTATAAATAAATTAATTAATTTCAGGAATATTATTGCAAAGATATAGAGTAAAAGAAAAGAATACGTAAGGGTAAAAATTAACATATTTAACTATAGGGGTGTTTTGAGGTACTTTTTGGAATATAGAAATTAAACGGGTACTTAAATCAAAATATATGAGTTAACAAGCATTTACCCTTTTGGCATTTTGATTCTTTATTTTAAGGGCAGTGATATTTCCCCCCCTTATTTTTTGTAAAACCACCCCATTGATTAATACACCCCATTAAAAAAAATAAAAATGAATATATTTTTTAAATTCACTCAATAAATACCAAAAATGCCCCTGCCTATTTAATATTTATAATATTTTGTTTTCTTTTCCTTTTTCCCAGATTTTTGTTTGTTTTAACTTGAAAAAATAATTATTGACAGCTCAAAGGCCACCATGTTATCAAAGCCTTCATTTCGTATTTCTATTCCTTTGATACCACAAGCCTTGCATGTCAAGCATTTAATAATCCATGAAAATTATAATTTGATTTTTCATTTCGTTTTTCCACTCCTAGAACATGCTTAAATTCAAGTTCAACTTGCTAATTTGAAAAAGAAAATCAAATCAAATCAAAACCAAAGCAATGAAAAAAAAAACTTTTGAATTTTAACTCCGGCAAACATACTCAACAATAACAAAATATTAGAAACATTTTCTAAAAGTCTAAATATTTAAGAATTTATTTACTAAATATTGCAGCATCATATAACAATTTACTGGCTACTCAAATCTATCGTATCTCGAGTGGCAACATTAGACACTAACTCTCTAAAAGCCATCATATCAGTTGTATACGGAGTTGCCCAACCTTCGCCACATTGATGATGATATTTAAACCATTTAATTGCTATTGGTGGTACTGGTGAACCTGGTTGCATAAAGTTTAAATCATTGTTACCATAACTACATAATTAATCAATAGATTTAAATTATTATTGTATATTTCTTAAATATTTTGTTCATACCTCAATGAAATGGCAACCATAAATGTATCCAATTACTATAATCTTATGAGATGAGCGTGGCCCTGGAACAGATCTCAATGGAAGGAACGTAAGACATTGTTACATAGATATCAGTAACACTATAGCATTGTATTTAGAAGCAATAAGATACCCAGTGTCAGGCATGATCATCCAATGATCATATCTCGGGTTTGGCTCGAAATATGAAATTGAATGCAAGAGCTCTAGCGATCTACTAGCATAGCCTAACAAAAGTGTACTCATTATAATGGCATTGTAATTCATCAACTAAGTCTCTTCTTACCTGAGCCCAATTGTCCTCACCAATGCCTATAAAATAAGCCCAGCTCGAAAGCCACAATTACCATCAGTAGCAACATCTTTCGTAGCTCGTATATAGGGTCTTATTCCAGAAGGAAACAAATTAATGAAAGAAACAGGTTCCAATGGTTGTGATTGACAAACTTTTTCCTTTTGTCGTTTTTTTTATTGCAATGAAAGTGTACTAGAAGGCATAGCATGTACAGATTTACCATTTTCATTAGATAAGACATACTCAAATTTAGATGGATTCCGAGTAGCTATATCCTCTTTTGAAAAAGGACAGCCACGTGTTTTAGCCTTAACCTCTAGCTAAAGAAGAAAAGTCGATGCTGGATTTGCAAGCTCTTTTAACTTTCTTAATAATTGAACCTTAGGTAGATCATCACTATCATTGAAATGCTTTACAATCATCTCTATCTCTGGCATGAAACACAATGTTTTTTATTCATCTTGATTGACATGCAGTAGGTCTAGCTTCTTCTAGTGAGAATGAACAGAAGACAAAGGAATATGTCGACCTTCACATTTGTACTCTGCAATCTCGTGTGCACATGGAAACCCATGACTATCTCGTATTATACATCTACAAGCAAAAGCATCCAGACCAACAGAGTCAGCTTGTTTAGACTCATCAAGTATCATAGTGAGTGCATTCATAGCAACAAATCCTCAACTATTTGAAAATTGATGGCTTAAAATCATGTTCTACCAAATTCAAACTCCTCTCCAGTGAAGCCTTAATCTCAACCAGTTGTAATTCCAACAAAGCATGGATTTTTGTCCATGATGATTCAAAAGTGTCTTGGGATGTCCTCAACTGCTTCTTCAATTTACAATGTGACAACTCAGCCCTTTAACAAGTGCAACAAAAAAATTTTATGTGAATAACAACTTTTTTTGTTAGATTGCAAAAACAGTAATAAAATATAAACAAATTATAATTTTATTATAATAGTCCGTATACTTAATAGTCACATTTCCAAAGTGCATAACTGAGTTTGTCCATGCGGAAACAAATTTTTCCTTATACTTATCTAGCCACACATTCCTTATATAAGTAAGTGCTATAGGATATTTTGAAAAATCTCTCTCCATGCCTTTTAACCGTTGTGCAAACTCTGCCTCTGATGCAGATATATGCCGTCTGCAAAGAAGGGTAGTTGCACTTGAAAAATTTTTTTGAATAGCTGTAACATATGCATTTTCAAAAAAAAAAAAAAAAAAAAAAGATGAGGCGGTAAAAAAAAAAAATATATATATATATATATATATATATATATATATATATATATAATGAATTGTTTTTCAGTAATTTATATTTTCAAAAGAAATTATTATCCACTCATTGAGTTTTATACTCACCCCGTTTAAACATATTTTTCCCCCCACAGGAGGTTGCAGGTACATGAACTCAACCCAGTGACTGTAGATATTTTGAGTTTTTAGCCACGCTGTATCAGAAATTATAGATACTTGATGTTAGGGCATTTTGATCAGCTCATTATTTTGAGATTGTACAATTCTAGTGTATTATTCTTTTGAGACTAAGAATAGACTAATGTATAGTACGATAAACTCTAATATAGCCTTTTTGGTACTTTATAGATATCTTGGATAACATTCAGTAATATGTCTGAGAATGTTGAGTATTGGAGTTTGTGTTTATTGGATTATTTGGAAGTGTTTGTTTTACACATGTGTAGGATTGAAATATTATATTTATAGGGGAGATTCTGCCGAATTCTCGGTAGAATCCTTATTAGATCAGTACAGTTTTGGATGAGTACAGACAGACTCACCCTGTAGTTCGGGGCGGGTCGTTTCAATAGCATTCATTAAAGCTAGTTCTCTATCTGTCACAATAACAATTGGTAACATATTCTCTTCCATTATACTTTTTAGTCTCTCCAATGCCGAAATATAGTTATTCTCCAGCTCTGATTCAAGATATACACAGCAAACTGAAAATGTGAAATCAATTGATGTAACACCATCTCTCGTAACGGCATATCATATCTATCGATTTTATATGTGCAATCTATTATCAATACTCGCGGAAAAGCTTGCAACAACTCTATTGCAGAAGGGTGTGCTAAAAATAAATCTTTGACACAGTCTGTATCTACATGACTTCTATGCCACTTAATATATTTATGCTCAGTCAATTTGCTCGTAAGTAATTGCATTCGCGAATGTCCAACTTGTTCTCTGACCTTATATTTTCATCAGACGTTGTAGATTGTTCGTATTGTAATCAGGCATTGTAGATTGTTCGTATTGCAATGGCATTATGCATATCTCTTTTCTTTAAGACATATAATATATCTTTTGGTTTAACATTATTCTTCGACATATCAACCAATAAATTGCTCTCCACTTTATTAAGAATACCAGCAAATGAGTGGCCTTCAAGATATTGTGTAGCAGGATGGTTACGGAACCCACATATCACTATCAATGCCCAATCATCATTATTTGCCATTTTCTAACCTTTTAGCTTAAATGGACACTTGCATTTCTTTGTTCCAGTGGCCTTTAGCCGTTTTGGCTTGTGACCTTGAGGATGTCTATGCCTATAAACACCACTCCTTTCACATGTGAAAATTATCCTTGGTTTTCTACCGTTTGCAATTACATCAAATTTTTCAATCACAATAACAAGTCCATTTCTCTTTCCAACATCTCATGTTCATTCAATTAGTGCTTCTCTACTTGAAAAAACCTATAAACAAAAGAAAATACAACTTATCTAGCCAAATATTGTATATTATGCATGCGACTAAAAACAAAAGAAGAAATTGATTAATACATACATATTAGTCGTAAAAGTATCAGTATTGTCCAAAACCGCTAATCCATTTGAAACATCACCATCCTCGATTGATCTTTCATCCTATAATGAGAATGAATTATAAATTAAATAACAAAATTTAAATAAATTTAATATATCAAAGAAAGAAAATCATGCTTACGAAAACGCAAGTAGCCAAATACTCAAACAGTAATATATATGCTTCGTAAAGTTTTTGACTTACTTAACTAAAAGGAGAATTAATTCCCAACACAAAATTATAAACGAAACCATAAAAGGATCATATGAAACTAGACAAACCATAAATTAATCCACGTGAACAAACAACTTTTTAATTAAAATTTACTTTTTAAAAAACATAAGTTAAACTTACTGATTCCGATTGGAATTCTTCCTTTGGCATATCTTCGTCCTCCATCAATGCAATATCAAGTACTTTTTTTTTTTCCAGATTCTTCCCTTTGTATTTTTTCTTCATATATCATTACAATATTGACTTTTTTTTTTAATTTGAACTGTCAAGAAAGAGTTTAAGAACATAAAAACTTCTGGGTTTATACGTTGTAATAAATTTAACTTATAAATTATAATAGATAATAATTTAATTAATAATTATTTATTTACCTATTTTAGTTATATCACCTATGGATAATATTGTAATTACAAAAAATTAATAAGTGGGGTGGTTTTACACAAAAGGTGGGGGGAAATATCACCACCCTTATTTTAATTGATTTTTTCTTTGCGTAGTGATATCTGACTCCCTCAATATATCTTATAGCCCCTAATAATCACTTTTATACTAATGCCTATTTTTTCCTTATATAAAATTACTAAAAAAGATAAATACCTTATAAATACGCTGCTTGCATAACTTTCACAGATCAACAATGCTACTTTAATATGAAATAGTTATAGAAAATTTTTAGAGAAAAGTAATTTGGAGCACCGTTTTACTTCATTTCATTTTGTTAATAAGGAGAGAGAAAAAAAAAAAAAAAAGAGGATTTGTAATTTCAACAAACAAAATGAAACTCTGAATTTTGATCTAACGCCACCATTATGGCCCCTTTAATTAATTTTTTTTAAAAATTCCTCTTAAACTCAATTTGAATTATTAAAAATTAACATCACTTCACCAATTAATACAGCCACAAACTCTTGTACAAACTAAATTTGTACAAACTGATGTGGCATTAATTCATTGGTTGAAAGAAAATATAAAATAATGAAAACAAATTATGTGGACCAAGTGATATTTAATTCAACCAATTAAATCATTTCACATCAGTTTGTACAAAATAAATTTGTACAAGAGTTTGTGGCTGTATCATTACTCTTAATTAAATGTGGTTTACTTGATCATTATGGGCAAAAGCAAACTTCCCAAAACTTTACTAGAGTTTCAATTCACTACTTCCTACTCACAAGGTATTTCATTCCTTCCCATTTTGTTTCCATTAATGATCAGATTCAATTAATTCAACTCCTACACCATCGAGAGTAAAAATACCTTTCAAGAACAAATTTAGAAATTAGGGATCTTAATAATCAACAATGGCTGCGCTCCGGCAGATGTTGCCTGCGTGCCGCAGATGGTGTCGTACTTTGTGAACTCCAGCTACGCTGTGTGTGTTATGGACGCTGAATTGTTTGCTTTGAAGGCTATTAAGATTTAATTCACTACACTGATGAATAAAAAATGAATGATTTATATGGTAATTGTTTTAAAAAATACTCATAAAAAGAAAGAGCCTTAATATAAGCATTTTTTTTTAAGTTTTATTTGACAGAGTGTTTAAAGAAAAGGATAAAAACTGTAATAAGGATAAAGTAGGGATTAGATGAAATATATTGAGAGAAGAAAATTATTTTAAACTTTTTAATGCGATTAATTGAGAAGAGAGGGCTGGCGAGATATATTGATAGGATCAAATATCACCACTCTTTTTATTTTATCTTTATATATTGCAAAGTATTTTTATGTGGGTGCATAATCTAGTAATAATATTGAATTTTTAAAACTATGTTATTTTCAAAGACAGAATTATCTTTGAAAATTTTGATTATTTTACCATTACGGGGGTTTTAACTAATTTGATGGGACTTTCGCTTAGTTTTAGAAAATAAAGTGGAGGTTTCTCTCATTCTTACTGAAAACTTGCTGTACATGGATGCTGTAGAAACATTTGTTAGGACAATTAACTACCAAAACCAAGAAAATTCACGGCCAGTTTTATTTTCTTTTATAAATTATTCAAAGTCCAATTGAGGAGACAAAAACGTTATTAACAATCATCATTTTTTTTTTCTCTCTATAATATAATGAATTCTTTCTGTCACATTATGTTAAATTATAATATGGTCTTCACGTAACAGGAGGATGAACAACGATAAAAAAAAAATAGGTAAAATAATTGACGATGATAATTAATATCTTATTAGGACTTATCTAATTTACATTTTTAAATTTTTTTTTGCTTTTATTATCCTAGTTTTGTTAACATTTCAGTTTATATTTATTCAATCCGAATCCATATCACTCAAACAAATCAAAAGTAGAAACCTATTAGGAAAAGGCAACTAATATAAGTACCCTATATATCAACGTATCACCAGCGCATAATACAAAAACTTTGGACTCTAACCAAAAGTATACACTACCCTCACATTGCAACAATGAAAAACTCTCTCCTCGTCTTTTGCTTCTTTCTTGCCCTTACGATTTCACCTAGTTCCAGCTTGCCTTACAATGCCGGCCGCAGCCGCAACGGCAACAGGCATCTTGAGCTTCAGCTTCCGGCCGGAATAGTTGGCCCCGAAAGCCTCGCTTTCGACTGCAATGGCGAAGGGCCGTACGCTGGTGTTTCCGACGGTAGAATTCTCAAGTGGCAAGGCTCAAAACTTGGTTGGACTGAATTTGCCACCACCTCTCCATACAGGTAAGAATTCGTATACATACATGTTAATATGTATGCAATTTATATTATTGTTCTGCAATATGAATTTACATGCACGCATATTATTGGGTTTCAAAAAAGTCATATGTATAGCAAAGTTTACGGTTGCATGTTGTCGTGCTATATGTACCTTATTATAGCAATTTAAAGGTCAAAGAGTTCTTATCAGATTTCTTTAAAATTGAAAAATAAAAGTTAGCCTAGTAAACAAATCTATTGTCGTTTCAGTTTGAAAAAATTCACTAAACATCTACATAACACCTTCACTCTCTTACATGCGATTCTTTTAACATCACATCTATCACTTTGCTTTATTTATATGCCTGATTCAACTAGATCTAGTTTACAAATTATTTATTTATTTCTTTTCAACTGTACTAACGGAATTTCAAACTTGTATGTGATTCGATTAGGCGGCTAAGGAGGATATGTGATGGCACAAACAGCACGATTTTAGAACCCCTATGTGGGAGGCCGTTGGGCATCAAATTCGATCCTGTTACATGCGATCTTTACATCGCTGATGCGTACTTTGGGTTAATGGTCGTCGGGAGAAACGGTGGCCCAGCAAAACAACTTGCTGCTTCAGCGGAAAGAATTCCCTTTCGCTTCACAAACGCCTTGGACATTGATCCCAATACCGGCGTTATTTATTTTACCGACAGCAGCATGTACTTCCAAAGAAGACAGTATCCTATGCTGATCGATAGCGGAGACAGAAGTGGAAGATTATTGAAATACGATCCTCGCAACAATGAGGTGACAGTATTACGAAGGGGCTTGGCATTTCCAAATGGCGTCGCCCTAAGTAAAGACAAATCATTTTTACTGGTTGCTGAATCAGATTCAAGGACGATTCTAAGGTTTTGGATTCAAGGTGAGAGCGTTATATACTCTCCGCAACCATTTGCTCATGTTGCTAAATTTCCAGACAACATCGAGACAGACAGGAACGGGGACTTTTGGGTTGCATTAAACACTAAGAGAGGAAGTGACGAGGCAGATCTTGTGGCGGTTAAGCTTGATGGCAACAATGGCAATGTCCTGAAAGTTTTAGAAGGAAATAAACAAAATGCACTTGATTCAGTTAGCGAAGTCGAAGAACACGGTGGATATTTGTACGCGGGATCTCCAGTGCAGCCTTACGTTGTTGTAATCAAGGCTTAGTTAGGCTTGATTCGTTTTGCTTCTTTTCGTTATTCGTTGATCAGCATATAATATATACATGTGTTACCCTTAATTATATAATTATTAATTATGATTATTTATTGTTTTTAATTAATTAACTTGTTTTATTGAATAGGAAATTAATTGGAGAATATAGATAAAAAGGACATGAAGAAGTTTAATTTGGGAAGCATTAAAGATTACTTGATTTTGGAAGTAATTAAACATATATGCATGTGGAAGTGAAGCCAGAAGCTAGTAAATTAATTCACCCATGTACATGGAGAAACTTATGGCAATCACGTGAAATTAATGAAGACTTTGGGAACAAGCATACATAAAATAGAAACTTATTTAATGTGCATGGCTTCATATGTTGCATGCAATATTTACTTGACCAATTTTAAGGATTGCATGCATAAATGTTGGCTTGCTTGAGTCGGTTCTTGAAATCATTATATAAAGGCTTGGTCATTGGCGTTAGCAGCAGGCACACACAACAAAAAATGGATTGTGAGCTGAGAGGAGAAGAGCGGCAGCAGTTCGTCTTCCCATGGCTGGTTTTATTTATTTTGTTGCTCCCAATTTAAATATGTTTAGCTAATTTTCTTATACTAAGGTTAAGAATGAAACCATATTCAATGAAATAACTATATTTTTGTTTAATTAAATTCGCTACATGTGTGTTTTAATGTTTAAGGCTCTTGTTTCACATGATTAGTTGGATATTATTAAATCTTTTCATCAATTATGTCATGCATTATTGATTGTTAGGATTAATATTCAATTAAATCTATGCTTGGATCTATAAGGTCTATATATGATTTTCATTGATTCTGTGTCTTTCATTAAATTATTTACACATAGTGCTTAGGAAAACGTTGACTCTTTGTCATTCTATATGTTTACATATGATGCTTAGATATCATACTATTAAGCAGAAAAAAAACCTACACAAGATTAATTTTAATTGGGTTTAATTGTTATATTCATAAAATGACATAGATTGATTTTGGGTTGTCACTCTAAAATTATGGATTAATTGATAATTAGATAATTGCTAGTTGAATAGTGGCGGATTCTAAAACCTTAGTAACCTTTGTCTTATTGAATTCTCCTTTGCTTTAATTATTTTCTTAGATTAATTACTTTAATTTCTCTTAAACTCAATTTGCTCAACTAAGTTAGGATTAATATTAATTTTAGATTTAAATTAGACTTTTCAATTTAAAGCAATTCTTGTGGGTTCGACCTCGTTACCACTACTCTATTTCTAGATTCGTGCGCTTGCGAGTATATTAAAATCTTGCACAACAAGTTTTTGGCACTGTTGCCGGGAGATTGTGCCAGAAAGTTAATTTAATCTAGGTTGATTTGATTATTCCACTAGTTATAATTTAGGTTGTCTTTTATTTGTATTAAAAAAAATGTTAGATCAGGATTTGACCTTGAATTCATTGTTTGGTTGTTTAATTTCTTTTATTTTTAAATTCCGTTTATTTCCGTTATTGTTGGTTTTTTTTTTTCTTTTTCTTTTCTCTGTCTAATTAGTTTTTGAGTGCTTGGGAACGCGATTTAACAAATCATTTAGTAAAAAAAAAGAGTCTAGAATTAATAGTAATCAAGCTAGTTCTTCTCAAGTGATGGATAATCCAAATAGAATGTTGCTAGTACTACCACCAGTGCAAGCAGAGAAAACCCTTAGAGAATATTTTTCCCCACTTGCAGCCAACCAACCATCTTGTATTGTGTTGCCACAAACTACCGCAACAGAGAGCTTAAGCCCTCTGTTATCCAACTTTTACCATCTTTCCATGGGTTAGAGAGAGAGGACCCATATTTGCACATTAAGTAATTTCTTGACATATGCTCTACATTTCATTTTCAAAATTTCAATGATGAGTCAATTACGCTTTGTATGTTCCCTTTCTCATTAAAAGACAAAGCAAAAACTTGGTTGAATTCACTTCCTGCTGGATTTATTACTACGTGGGATGAACTGAGTAATAAGTTCCTCACCAAGTTTTTCCCTATGTCTAAAACAAATGCCTTTAGGAGAGAGATAAGCGATTTTTATCAAAGAGAGGGTGAGCAATTTTATAAGTGTTGGGAAAGATTCAATGATTTACTCCTTAAGTATCCCCACCATGGTTTTGAGAAATGGAGACTTATACAATGCTTTTATAATGGTCTAACTATGTTAAATCGTCATATGGTAGAGTCTATGAATGGTGGGAGATTCTTAAACCTACATGAAGGGGCTGCATAGGAGTTCTTTAATTCACTTTCTGAGAATTCTCAATAGTGGGATTTTTCAAACCAAAGAGAAAAAGCATCTCAAGTTTCTAGAAAGGGTCTATGTGAAGTTAAGGATGATTTTGATGTAAAAGCCACTCTAGCTACTCTTTCTATGAAAGTAGATGCCTTAACTCTGAATCAATCAATGAATCATCACCCTAGTGTAGCTAATGATGTTTGTGCTCTTTGTTCCAACCTATCTCATACAGCACAGATTTGTCCTTAATTACCAGCCTATCAAGAGGCTTATTTTGAGCAAGTACATGTCTTACAATCATATGAGAAAATCTCCAATAGTTCATATTCACCCACATATAATCCTAATTGGAGGAATCACCCTAATTTTTCCTGGAAACAAAACCACCCTTTAACAAACCAAGGAGGACAACAATTTAGCATACCCAATCAACAATTTGTCCCTCCTAACCAAGTATATCCATCTGCCCAACAGCCAATGTGTCAATTTGTTGCACCCCAACAAAGAAAACATTTTTTAGAAGATACACTTCAAAATTTCATTCAGTCAACCCAACAAGCATTTCAGTCAAACACTCAAGCTATTCTAAAGTTTGAACATCAACTGGGTCAATTAGCAACTACCTATTCTAAAGCTTGAACATCAACTGGGTCAATTAGCAACTACCTATGTACCACAAGTATGTAGAGGATAACCTACCATGAGAAGAAGGCTACCTTAAGGGGTAAAGTAAAAGCTCCTTACCATGAGAAGAAGGCTACCTTAAGGGGTAAAGTAAAAGCTCCTTACTATGGTTATAACTACAAAAAAAAAAAAAAATGCACATAAAAGCCTTTGACAAAAAAAAAATAAAAAATTGGAGATCAAGATGATAAGATTAGTTTGACCTATTCTTTTCTTTGTTCAAGGCAAAGGCTGTTGATATTGAAGATTTTGGGAATAGATTTTGATTGAATTGATTCACACACACACCACAAGAATCAAAAGAGAGATGGGATTGACCACTGAATTAAAGTTAGAACTTCGCCAATATTTGAAATTTTCTTTAAGCTATATAATTTATGCAATCTTTGAGGCTATTTTTACATTTTATTTAAAGTCTGTTGTTCTTTTTGAGTTATTTTATCTTAAAAAAAAAATTGATGTTTGTGGGTGTCATCACTGAAGCCCTCACGAGACTATAACTCGTCCACTAGAGCCGCCTAAGGGTTTAAAGGCTTATTATATGTGCTAAATGCAATCGCGATTACCTGCAAAAGTGGTTTAGATAGGATTTACTTTTTTTTTTTAATTTTGTTTTAGGTTTTAGCTTTGCTCGAGGACTAGCAAAATCTAAGTTTTGGGGGTATTTGATGAGCATATAATATATACATATTTTTCCCTTAATTATATATTTATTAGTTATGATTATTTATTATTTTTAATTAATTAACTTGTTTTATTGAATAGGAAATTAATTGGAGAATATGGATAAAAAAAGCATGAAAAAGTTTAATTTAGGAAGCATTAACGATTAATTGATTTTGGAAGCAATTAGACATATATGCATGTGGAAGTGAAGCCAAGGAAACGGAGGCTAGTAAATTAATTCACCCATGCACATGGAGAAGTTTATGGCAATCACATGGAATTAATGCAGACTTTGGGAACAAGCATGCATAAAATAGAAACTTATTTAATGTGCATGGCTTCATATGTTGCATGAAATATTTACTTGACCAACTTTAAGGATTGCATGCATAAATGTTGGCTTGTTCGAGTCGGTTCTTGAAATCATTATATAAAGGCATGGTCATTGGCGTTAGCATCAGGCACACACAATAAAAAACGGATTGAGAGCAGAGAGGAGAAGAGCGGCAACAGTTCATCTTCCCATGACTGGTTTATTTATTTTGTTGCTCCCAATTCAAGTATGTCTAGCTAATTTTCTTATACTAAGGTTAAGAATGAAACCCTATTCAATGAAATAACTATATTTTTGTTTAATTAAATTTCCTACATGTGTGCTTTAATGTTTATAGCTCTTGTTTCACATGATTAGCTGGATGTTATTAAATCTTTTCATCAATTATGTCATGTATTATTGATTATTAGGATTAATATTCAATTAAATCTACGCTTGGATTTATAAGGTTTATATATGATTTTCATTGATTCTGTGTCTTTCATTAAATTGTTTACACAGAGTGCTTTGGAAAACTTTGACTCTTTGTCATTCCATATGTTTACATAGGATGCTTAGATATCATACTATTAAGCAGAAAAAGAGCCTACACAAGATTAATTTTAATTGAGCTTAATTGTTATATTCATAAAATGACATAGATTAATTTCGAGTTGTCACTCTAAAATTAAGGATTAATTGATAATTAGATAATTACTAGTGGATTCTAAAACCTTAATAACCTTTGTCTTATTAAATTCTCCTTTGCTTTAATTATTTTGTTAGATTAATTAGTTTAATTTCTCTTAAACTCAATTTGCTCAACTAAGTTAGGATTAATAGTAATTTTATATTTAAATTAGACTTTTCAATTTGAAGCAATCCTTGTGGATTCGACCTAGTTAGGCTTGATTCTTTCTGCGTCTTTTCATTATTGATTGTTCTTAAGTTCTGACAATACAATAAACTACAGTTTCATTTTAATTTTTTTTAATTGCATAAAATGATTCATCTGTATTTTTGTTGAAATACGCTTTAGTTAGGCATATTATAGATTAATAGAAGCCAAGCAGGAAATAGGCAATCGCAATACCATAAAACTGAATAAATTTTGAACTCCAGTTATTTGTTAATAAATGCAGAGTTTCTATTCTTAAGAGCAAATATCCAGTCAAATCAAACATGAAGAAAAAAAATCATTAAGAGAGGTTGTCTTTATCTTTACGATTCAATTCAAAGACTGATTGTCAACCAACATTTAAATTGATGAACACAAGAATTGATTGACTCAATTTATTTGGAAATGAATTAAATTCGTGACAATTAAAATTGTAACATTTTCTCTTTCCGACTTTGACCCACTATATAATTAAATTCAACATTTGTGCTTGTGAAGAAATTAGATCAAATTGTTTTCCTTCTTTAATTTATATTGTCATTGTTTTTAATGGGGATGCTATCTAAGAAAGATTAACCTTATTATTAAATAGTTGAAATACATAACTTATATACCTCAAGTGATGTGATATTTAACATATTATTTTTAAAACAAATTATAGTATTAGCATAATAAAAAAATTCAAAAATACCTTACACATTGTACCAGTAGATGAAGCATTAATGATCGCTTTAATTGAGCTAATTTTGGTAGCCATTGTTTTGCATATTAATTGCCGCAGCTGATACTTTTTGAAACAATCTAATAAAATACAACCGTGGAATGGATTTTCTTTTTCATCTTGAAAATGAAGCCATTGTTTTAGTGACAGTCATTGCACTTGCTGTTGCAGTAACATGCTTATTATTTTATCTAAATATTTCTTCATTTATTTAAGATGGTCAATTGTTCAAGGTGCAGCTAGGAAATATGTATTATTTTTCAATAAAAAATTTTTAAAATATATTTTTTTTAATAAGATTTCTACTTAAGAAATTAGTAATTTTTTCTTTGTAACTTGACTTATTCAAGGAAGAATATAGTTAATATAAGAAAAAGAATACTTCTCCTACAAGAAATAATCAATATATATAAGGAGGTTGGATTCACTTTTTGGAATAACGAAACAATTAGTTCTCTGTTAGTAGAAAGTTTCTAGTGTAAGGGAAATAATAAGTCTATTGAGAGATTAGGTGTTATGTGTGATGAAATATACTAGAGCGATTGTAATAATTTTTCACACAGTAGATTTTTCTCTCGTCGTCTTTGGCGGTCGTGGTTTTTCTCTAGTATATGAGTTTTCCACGTAGATTCTTGTGTTGTGTGATTAGTTTTATTCTCCATCTATTTTTCTGTTTATTATTTATTTAATATTTTGCTTGCAAGATCTTGGGTGGAATTAGAATTGCCTAACAAGTCGTATCATAGCTAAAGGTTATTTTACAAAACAATTATGTATGCAAATAAATTTTTAAATTCTATAAGGATTGAGGTTGAAAAGTTTGATGGAACAATCAATTTTGGCTTGTGGCAAATGCAAGTCAAGGATCGATGTATTGATTCAATCTGGGCTACATAACGCTTTGAACTGCAAATCATCCCCTGTTTCCAGCAGTGACTCTAAGAAATTTATTATGAGCAATGAAGATGGGGAAGAATTGGATGAAAGAGCTACAAGCGCTGTACGATTATGTCTAGTAAAGAATATTCTTGCAAATTTAGAAAAGATTCCTTCGACAAAAGAACTTTGGGAGTCTAGAAAATTTGTATCAGGCAAGGAGTATCTCTAATCGTTTATACCTTAAAGAGCAGTTTGACACGCTGAGAATGATTAAAGATACAAAAATTCTAATCATCTTAGTGTTCTCAATAGTATCGTGAGAGAACTAGAAGCAATTGGAGTTAAAATTGAAGATGAGGACAAGGCGCTTAGGTTATTGTGGTCTCTTCCAACCTTTTACAAGCATTTGTTTCCTAATTTAATGTATAGGAAGGAGACTGTGGATCTTAAAGAAGTTATTAGTACTCTATTTTCAGAAGAATGAAGGCTGAGTGGTGGAAGTAATGAAGCTTCTGAAGATTCGGCATTGGCAATTGATAATTGACTCTAAGAAGAAAGTTGTGTGGACAATCACGACACCTTAAAAGAGATTGTCAGAAAGTAAATGGATCAAGTTCGACAAGTGGCTCCAAGTTAGTATATGAAGATAATTATAGTATTGCTAGCAAAAAGTCTCTCATCATTGTGGGAGACGATGGTCCTTTGTAATAGATGACAAAGACATCCTCATGGCAAGCAGCTAGTGCCATGGAAAAGGATGTGTTACTGCTAACGAGTCCACAAGACTCGTTGATGGTTGAGGACTCTCAAATAAGCCAAACATAAGAGTGGTTATTTACAACAAGGTGATCGAAATGTACCGTATATGTGTAGTCTGGATAAGGTGGAGTATGATAATTCTCTATGTAGAGAATTATGGCTGCTAGACAGAAGATAAGATTTTATCCATGGTGGAGTGATTATCATAAGCCTATATGAGTGTGGTTCTGATGGAGTAAAGAAGGTGGAGACGATATGGTTGTGTGGATACACAGTGGATCATATTTTGTCGCTTAATTGAAAAACTCGCCAAGGTAGAGTTGTTAGGGAATTTATCTTATTTTTCAATAAAGATTTCCTATGATATTTTCTTTTTTAATAAGATTTCTATTTAAAAAATAAGTAATTTCTCCTTTGAAACTTGATTTATTCGAGGAAGAATATAACTAGTATAAAAAAAGAATACTTCCCCTACAAAGAAATGATCACTATATATAAGAAAATAGGGTTCACTTGTTGGCATAACGCAACAATCGATCCGCTGTAAGTAGACAGTTTCTAGTGTGAGAGAAACGATAGATCTATTGAGAGATTGGGTGTTATTGGAGTTTTGGATGTGAGGAAAAATACTAGAATGATTTTAATAATATTTTACATGGTTGATTTTTCTCTTATCATTCTTGGCGGTTGTGGTTTTTTTTGCCAATATAGGAGTTTTTCAAGTAAATTATTGTGTTATGTGATTGGTTTTATTTTCCATCAATTTTTTTGTTTATTATTTGTTTGATATTTTGTTTGCAAGATCTTGTGTAGGATTAGAATTCCCTAGTAGGTACTTATATATTTTTATTTTTCTATTTCCCTTTTTTAATCTAACAATAGTAATAATAAATTTTGAAGGATTAGTTATGGTCTGAGAATCACAAAATTCTCGATCAAATGCTATAGAAATTAATTAAACATTGAGAAATTGAGCAAGAATTAATATTAAAGAATGCTAATTCTCAACCAATTCCTTCTGAATTAACTTCATTGTCCTTTTTCCGTGTTGGAAAAGGGACTCACTCAAGCAGCTGCAAACTAAGTGGAAACAAAACTCTTTCTTTCTTTGTGTGATTAAAATAAGATGTGTACCACAAATAAATAGAAAGAAAAATAAACCAACACAATCCAAAACATTAAATCAACCACAAGAGACACAAACTTTTTAGTAGAAAATCTAAAGCGGGAAAAATCATGAGACTGTAGCCCGATATAATCTTCCACTATATTAATGAGATTATAGCATAAATTCTTCTCTAAATAATACTAAAAGCTAATAACATCAAGAATCTCAATATCCTTAGCTTACAGTCTAATATCTATCTCTCTAATAAGTTGGTATCTTAAAAAATAGCCAAGAGAGGATAAAATAAAAATTAAGACTAGTAAGATTGTAGAGGGCGATACCAGGAACTTACCCTTAAAATTTGAGAGAAAACGGGGTTAATTTTACTTTCGATTGTTCAATTAAAGATTGAAATTTCTATTCCCAAAACTAAAAGTTCCCACTGCCTTTCTCTCCCTCTCTCGTCCTTTTGCGATGGTAAAGCTAGCTACTGCCTCCACTTTCTCTTCTTTATATAGCCATATATTCTAAACCTAATTTCATGGCAAAATTTCATCCAAGTCCAAAGCTTAGTAATAATTACAAACTAAGCAAATCTATTTGGACTTTGGTTATTTTTGTCCACTAAAATGAAATGAGCCCTACAAATCTCCCCCTCCAGTTCATTTCAGGGGCACCACTAAGCTCGCTCTCTGCATGCAGCTTTTTAGCTTCTCTTTGGGCAGTGAATTTATCATCATATCTGACTCGTTCTCTGTTGTGTGAATATTTTCAATCTACAAATGCTTCTTCTCAAGAATATCTCGTATTCAATG
Organism: Murraya paniculata; assembly: GCA_030449075.1. Classification (NCBI taxonomy): domain Eukaryota; kingdom Viridiplantae; phylum Streptophyta; class Magnoliopsida; order Sapindales; family Rutaceae; genus Murraya; species Murraya paniculata. The sequence continues at coordinate 1,868,516 of JAEVFN010000049.1, read as the reverse complement.
ATATCTCATATCAATATGCTTGAACTTCGAAAGATATCTCAAATTCTTTACCAAGTGAATGGCACTCTAACTGTTGCAATACACAACATAGCTATCTTGCTTCGCACCCAACTCTTGTAGAAAATTCCTCATCTACAATATTTCGTTGCAACCTTTAGTGATTGCAATATACTATGTTTCTTTGCCAAGTGAATGGCACTCTAACAGTCCCAATGCACAACATAGCTACCTTGCTTCACACCCAACTCTTATAGGAAATTTTTCATCCACAATATTTCTTTGCAACCTTCCGTTATTGCAATATACTCTGCTTTTGTGGTAGAAAAAACAACACATTACTGAAGTCTGGACCACCAAGAGACTGCTGCTCTTATAAAAGTGTGCAAATATCTAGATGGAGATTTTCTGAAATCAACATTTCCTGCCATATTTGCATCTATGTATACTGGTAACATAGATTTGTCACCACTAAAACATAAACATGGCTTAGAAGTGCTTTTAAGATATCTGAGAATCTATTTTACTGTTGTCCAGTGCCCTTTGCCCAGATTAGAGAGAAACCAACTAACTACACCAACTATATAAGCAATATTTGGTCTTGTGTAAACCATGGCATACATCAAAGTACCAACTACTAAAGCATAAGGAACTCCTCTTATCTCTTGCTTCTCTTTCTCACTTGTAGGACAATGCTCGAAAATAAGCTTGAAATGGCCTACAAGTGAAGAACAAACAGATTTTACTTTGCTTATGTTAAATCTTTCAAGAACCCTTTCAACATTTGCCTCTTGAGATAACCATAACTTCCCAAATTTTCTATCGCGGAATATCTTCATGCCAAGAATCTATTTCACCGGTCCCAAGTCCTTCATTGCAAAAGACTTGCTATCCTCTCTCTTCAGACTATCAATCTTACTCGTATCTTGACCAATAATTAACATGTCATCCTCATAAAGCAGAAGAAAGATATACATATTATCGTCAAACTTCTTTATAAAAACACAATGGTTAAACATAGTCATGTTGAAACCATAATTCTCCATAAAAGAATCAAACTTCTTGTACTACTGTCTTGGTGTTTGTTTCAACCCATACATATGTATATATGTATATATGCATATATATGTGTATACACATATATGTGTATACACATATACATATATATATATACATATATGTATACATATATATATGTATACACATATATGTGCATACATATATAT
>JAEVFN010000049.1:1764592-1858483 GCA_030449075.1 Murraya paniculata | reverse complement strand
TGAGTCCAATATGAATATAGTTGTACTTTTTGGTCTTTAGTTGATTCAAAGACTGTTCTGAAAACAGTTGAATTGTTTCAAAAGGCTTTGAAAGAGTGATGTCACGTTCTTCAGTCTTTATGACATAATCATTTTTCAGAAAATTAAGCTTTTTGGTTTTGTAAATCAAATCTTTAGAAACCTTGGGTAATTCCCAACAATCAATTGCTTTATTAAAATCTGGAATTATAAACTCTTCTGAGTTCACAACATTCTTTGAATCACTAGTCTTCCCAGAGGAAGAGCTAGAAAAGGACGATGTTCTATTTAACAAAGAATCCATATTTTCTAGATCTACAGTAGACCTAGATCTATCTATGTAGCTACAGTCCAAGGCTAAGATTTGGTCTTACTGCCCTAAACGCACTCCGGCAAACGGGTCTTACTTCCAAATACTACCTAGGCAAAAACACTCACTACACAAACAGACGTTCGATATACTGTAAACTTTCGATCATACAAACGCTTTATCAAATATCACACTATCCTCCCCTTGGCTCTGATATCAAATATATACATATATCACACTATATATGTATATCACACACGATATACATATATATATATGTATATATATATATATATATATGTAGATATATATCTATATATATACATATATATATATATACATAAAGAAGGAGTGGCTTTTCAAAATCTGATTCTATAATCATTTTTAGACTTAACACAATTTCATATATATCCGTATATATATTGTCAAAATCCAAAATTATCTTTATTAATTAGTAAATAAAATCATTAAATTTAATTTTTTTGATTTATATTGAGATAACAAAATAAAAAATAAAATTAATAAAATAAAAAATTTATTTAGTTATCAACTATTAAATGTACACAATAAAAAAAATTCTATGTACATGTTAATAAATGTTTAAATAAATTTTATTCAACTTTATGTCCAATTTAGTTATTTACATTTTTATAGTAGTTTAATAATAAGATTTACTAAATACATATGACTATTTTTAAAACTTACAGTAATTTTAAAAATAAATTTTATCAAATATTTAACTGATTCTCTTCACAGTTGATTATTTATACAGCATAGCTAAAAATAATTACTTTAAAAGATACAGCGTTACCAAACTGGCCTTAAGTATAAAAGCTATTCTCAAAATTAAATTTTGAAAAGCTACTATTTTTCTCTTTTTCAAAATCAACTTTAGGATAAGGTGATTTTACTAAAAGTGATTACTAAAAAAATTTACCAAATATCAAAATTAATTTTAACTTTTCAAAATCATTTTTAAACCTCTCAAAATCAATCCCAAATGGGTTCTTAAAGTTGTTACCAAATTATTGTATAATATTTTTAACATTTACATTGAGGATAAAACATTAAAGTAAATACAAATGTTTACACTTATAAGATGACTTTATATGTTCCCAATCGTATAAAATTATAGTGGATAATTTGCCTTTATATCACTTGAACTAAAGATAATTAAATCAAATCAATAATTTTTGTAATCACATTGATGGAGCACGGTAGCATAAGCGAATTGATAGGGTACGAAAACTCTAAATATCGTTCTAGTACCGAACTAAGCCAACACGATTAGGTTATATTATAATCGAAGTGTGATTGGACCTCATTTTATCCAAATGACTCAATGAGATTTTAATTTCAATTTTCTGCAAAACCACATTAGTCAAATCATTAAAGAATGTTGAACATGAAAGTGTTTGATGTATTTCGAAAACTGTTTGAGGGAATGCTCAATGAGCTGGAATGGGCCGACATGGGTTTTCACTATTCTTTTCTATAGAAGATTGCTCAGCCCAGCTCATCCATTGTTCGTGCTGGCACCACGGCGCGGTTGAAAAGCCAAGCTAAGAATTCAAATCTACACAAGCATCAAACACGATTTCAGCAATTAGAATCACAAGGAAATAGAAAAATATGACCTGAATAATCTTATCGCTATTTTTCGTATTTGCCATTTTCCATCTAATACATAGTAAGAACGTAAAGTTCAACATTAGAAGACAATTAAATGCAGACTCCTATTGCAACAATATTCTTAGTTTAATGAAAACCAAAAAATGTTAGCTCATCAAATCAACACCAAAATTAAATAAAATATAAAAGCAAATTTTTTGTTATTATTTAACTAAAAGTAAAATTAAAATTAAAGTAAATTTTTATTATTATTTTATTTTTAGGGTTAGTTAAAGCAAGTTATTAAAACGTATCTTTAAGTTGGCTGGTATTAATTTATTTATAAATAATTATCAGAAAGATTATTACAAGCGTATGAAAAATACTAATTGTTTAGAAAGATAATTACTGGTCAATTTGCTAATCAAATTTTTTATGGGTAAACTAATTAATGCTCTCATGGTTGTGGCAAAGTATTATTGCTGTAACAGCAAAGAAAAATAAGGGTAAAAGTGTCACACATTTAATAATGTCTTGAGGCATTTTTTAAAATATAAAAACTAAAAGGACAACTCAAAATATAGGGAATAAATGAGTATTTATCCTAAAGTAAAAGTACATTAATTTTTCATTTCCATTAATGTTCCTAAAAATGTTACAACGGTACTATTATAAAAGCCAAAAAAAAAAAAAAAAAAGGAAGGGTGAGAAAGTGTAAAATATAATTAAAGCAGTTATAAGAGTAAAATATAATTAAAGCAGCGATGCCCTGAAGCATTTTTTTAAAATATAGAAATTAAACGGACACTTAACTTAAAATATAAGGATTAAAGCAAGAAAGCTTTGAGTTTTTTTTTTTAAATAGAGATTAAATAGTTACTTAACTTAAAATTTTAACGGAAACAGCTAGAAGATCTTATGTTACTTAAGGTTGATGGCAATGGTAATATAGTCAATGTTTTAGTAGAAAATGATCAAAATGTTCTTGATTTTGTTTGCAAAGCTGAGGGACATGGTGGATATATATATTTTTATGCGGGATCTACGTACTGTGCAACCTTACTTTGTTGTAATTAAGGCTTAGCTAATTAAGTTTTGAAAGTTAGTGATTTTGTTGTTGTTTTTTTTTTTTTTAATGTGTGTTCTTTTTTCTTTCTTTTTTTTTTTTTTTGCTTTAATATTTAGCTTGACGGTAACTTAATCTCCTCTCTACCTATGTGGGAGTTCAAACCGTAAATTTTTTATTTTCACAGAAGAGATTTTACCATCTCGACAGGGTGACATTCAAATATTCTTACATTTTAAAATACAATAAACTACAATTTTCTTTTAATTTTGTTTTATAAAGTTCATAGAATGATTTGTGTATTTTTATTGAAATTTTCGTAAATTAGCATATGAATGAAGAAAATTGAATAAGAAAAGCCATGATGTATCAGTTAGCTTACTAATAAATAATTATTGGTTAATTTGTTAATTAAATTTTTTATAGATAAATTAATTAATGCCAAGAATATTATTGTAAAGATATAGAGTAAAAGGAAAGAATAAGCAAGGGTAAAAATTAACATATTTAACAATAGAAGTGTTTTGAGGTACTTTTTGAAATATAGAAATTAAACGAGCACTCAAATCAAAACATATGAGTTAAACAGATATTTACTCTTTTTGGTATTTTGATTCTTTATTTTAATTGATTTTTTCTTCGAGCAGTGATATCTGACCTCCTCAATATATCTTACCGGCCATTAATAATCACTTTTATGTTAATACCCATTTTATCCTTATATAAAATTACTAAAATGGAGAAATACCTTTTAAATTCACCCACTTTCGTAACTTTGACAAATCAACAATGCTACTTTAATATAAAATAGTTACAGAAAATTTTTAGAGAAAGGTAATTTGGCGCACCGTTTTACTTTCATTTCAATTTGTTAATTGGGGGGGCGAGGTGGGGTGGGGGGGGGGGGTGGCTGAAGAGGAAAAGGGATTTGTAATTTCAACAAACAAAATCAAACTCTGAATTTTGATCAAACGTCACCATTATGGCCCCTTTAATTAATTTTTTTTAAAAAAATTATACTTCTTAAACTCAATTTGAACTATTAAAAATTAATGGTACTTCACCAATTAATGAAATGTGGTTTACTTGATCATTATGGGCAAAAGCAAACTACCCAAAACTTTATTAGAGTTTCAATTCACTACTTCCTACTCACAAGGTATTTCATTCCTTCCCATTTTGTTTCCATTAATGATCAGATTCAATTAATTGAACTCCTACACAATCGCTAGTTAAAATACCCTTCAAGAGCAAATTTAGAAATTAGGGGTCTCAGTGATGTTGCCTGTGTGCCACAGATGGTATCGTGCTCTGTGAATTCCAGCTATGCTCTATGTGTGTTAGAGACACTGAACTGTTTGCTTTGAAGGCTATTAAGATTTTTCCTTTTTCTTTTTTAATTTACTTTTTAGTTCAATTCACTGATAAATAAAAAAAGAATGATTTCTATGATAATTGTTTTAAAAAATACTCTTAAAAAGAAAGAGCCTTAATATAAGCATATTTTTTTTTTAAGTTTTATTTGATTGGAGTGTTAAAAAAAAAGGATAAAACGGTAATAAGGGTAAAATAGGGATTAGATGAAATATATTGAGAGAAGAAAATTATTTTAAACTTTTTAATGAGATTAATTGAGAAGAGAGAGCTGGCGAGATATATTAATAAGGTCAAATATCACCACTCTTTTTATTTTGCCTTTATAAATTGCAAAGTATATTTAAGTGGGTGCATAATCTAATAATAATATTGAATTTTTAAAAGTCTGTTATTTTTTAAGACAGATTTATCTTTGAAATTTCTTATTATTTTACCATTACGGGGGTTTTAACTAATTTGATGGGTGTTTCGCTTAGTTGTAGAAAGTAAAGAGGAGGTTTCTCTCATTCTTGCTGAAAACTTGTTGTAGAAACATTTGTTACAACAATTAACTACTCGAAAACCTATACACAAAGTACCAAGACCAAGAAAGTTAACGGCCAGCTTTATTTTCTTTTATAAATTATTCAAAGTCCAATTGAGGAGACAAAAACGTTATTAACAATTATCATTTTTTCTTTTTCTCTCTATAATATAATTAATTCTTTCTTTTACATTATGTTAAATTACAATGTGAAGAGTCTTCACGTAACAGGAGGATAAAGGACGATAAAAAAAAAAAAGGTAAAATAATTTAAGATAATAATTAATATCTTATTAGGATTTATCTAATTTACATTTTTATATTTTTATTGTTTTTATTATCCTAGTTTAGTTAACATTTCGGTTTATATTTATTCAATCCGAATCCATATCAATCAAACAAATCAAAATTAGAAACCTATTAGGAAAAGGCGACTAATATAAGTACCCCATATATCAACGTATCACCAACGCATATTACAAAAGCTTTGAACTCTTAACCAAAAGTATACTCTCAGATTGCAATAATGAAAAACTCTCTCCTCGTCGTTTTCTTCTTTCTTGCCCTTACGATTTCTCCTAGTTTCAGCTTGCCTTACAATGCCGGCCGCAGCCGCAACGGCAACAGGCATCTTGAGCTTCAGCTTCCGGCCGGAGTAGTTGGGCCCGAAAGCCTTGCTTTGGACTGCAATGGCGAAGGGCCGTACGCTGGTGTTTCCGACGGTAGAATTCTCAAGTGGCAAGGCTCAAAACATGGTTGGACTGAATTTGCCACTACCTCTCCATACAGGTAAGAATTCGTATAGATACATGTTAATATGTATGTAATTTATATTATTTTATTGTAGCTGAATTTACATGCACGCATATTACTGTGTTTCAAAAAGATTCATATATATATATATATATAGCACAGTTTACGGTGGCATTTTATCGTGGAATATACACTATTATAGCAATTTAAAGGTCAAAGAGTTCTTATCAGATTTCTTTAAAATTGAAAAATGAAAATTACCCTGGTAAACAAATCTATTGTCATTTCAGTTTGAAAAAATTCACTAAACATCTACATAACACTTCACTCTATTATGTGCGATTCTTTTAACATCACATATATTACTTTGCTTTGTTTATATGCCTGATTCAACTAGATCTAGTTTAGGAATTATTTATTTATTTCTTTTTAACTGTACTAACGCAATTTCAAATTTGTATGTGATTCCATTAGGCGGCTAAGGAGGATATGTGATGGCACAAACAGCACGATTTTAGAACCCTTATGTGGGAGGCCGTTGGGCATTAAATTCAATCCTGTTACATGCGATCTTTACATCGCTGATGCGTACTTTGGGTTAATGGTCGTCGGGAGAAACGGTGGCCCAGCCAAACAACTTGCTTCTTCAGCGGAAAGAATTCCCTTTCGCTTCACAAACGCCTTGGACATTGATCCCGACACCGGCGTTATTTATTTTACAGACAGCAGCATGTACTTCCAAAGAAGACAGTATCCTATGCTGATCGATAGCGGAGACAGAAGTGGAAGATTATTGAAATACGATCCTCGCAACAAAGAGGTGACAGTATTACGAAGGGGCTTAGCATTTCCAAATGGCGTCGCCCTAAGTAAAGACAAATCATTTTTACTGGTTGCTGAATCAGATTCAAGGACGATTCTAAGGTTTTGGATTCAAGGTGAGAGCGTTATATACTCTCCGCAACCATTTGCTCATGTTGCTAAATTTCCAGACAACATCGAGACAGACAGGAACGGGGACTTTTGGGATTGCATTAAACACTAAGAGAGGAAGTGACGAGGCAGATCTTGTGGCGGTTAAGCTTGATGGCAACAATGGCAATGTCCTGAAAGTTTTAGAAGGAAATAAACAAAATGCACTTGATTCAGTTAGCGAAGTCGAAGAACACGGTGGATATTTGTACGCGGGATCTCCAGTGCAGCCTTACGTTGTTGTAATCAAGGCTTAGTTAGGCTTGATTCGTTTTGCTTCTTTTCAGTTATTCCTTGTTCGTAAGTTCTGACAATACAATAGATTACAGTTTCCTTTTAATTTTTTTTAATTGCATAAAATGATTCATCTGTATTTTTTTTGAAATACGCTTTACTTAGGCATATTATAGATTAATAAAAGCCAAGCAGGAAATAGGCAATCGCAATACCATAAAACTGAATAAATTTTCAACTCCAGTTATTTGTTAATAAATGCAGAGTTTATATTCTCAAGAGCAAATATCGAGTGAAATCAAACATGAAGAAAAAATCATTAAGAGAGGTTGCCTTATTCTTTGCGATTCAATTCAAAGACTGATTGTCAACCAATATTTAAATTAATTAACACAAGAATTGATTGACTCAATTTATTTTGTCAATCAAGTAAATTCGTAACAATTAAAATTGTAACATTTTCCCTTTCGAATTTTCATCCACTATATAATTAAATTCAACATTAGTGCTCATGAAGAAATTAGATCAAATTGTTTTCGTTCTTAAATTTATATTGTCATCTTTTTTAACGTGGATGCTATCTAAGAAAGATTGACGTTATTATTGAATGGTTGAAATACATATTTTTTATATCTCAAGTGATGTGATATTAGACGTATTTTTTTTTTAAAAAAAGAAATTATAGTATTAGCATGTTAATGATGAATAAAAAATTCTACACATTTTACTGGTAGATGAAGCATCACTTAGAATAATCGCTTTAATTGAGCTAATATTTTTTATAGCCATTTTTTTGCATATTAATTGCGGCAGCTGATACTTTTTGAAATAATCTAATAAAATACCACCGTGGAATGGATTTTCTCTTTCGTCTTGAAAATAATGCCATTGTTTCAGTGCCTGTCATTGCACTTACTGTTGCAGTAACAAGCTTATTATTTCAACTAAATCCTGAAAGAAGTCTGAGATTTGTAAAGAATATCTCTTCATTTATTCAGGATGGTCAACTGTTGAAGGGATATATATATATATATATATATATATATATATATATTGTTTCACTCTTTTTTTTTTCATCTATTAGGAACATTACTAATAATAAATTTCGAAGGATTAATTTTTAACCCTCTGAGAATCACAAAATTCTCGATCAAATACTGCAGAAATTAATTAAACATTGAGAAATTGGGCAAGAATTAATATTAAAGAATGTTAATTCTCAACCCCTTCCTTCCGAATTAGCTTCACTGTCCCTTTTTTTTTTTTTTTTTCTTTTCATCAGAACTAGATGGCCATGGCCATCTGGCACAAGTTCAGAGAATACTTCTAAAAATGATGAGCTGTGTTAGGAAATTGATGGGTAAAGAAGGGCCACAACTAAAATAAAACTGGAGAAGAATGAAAAACGAGCACACAAAGAGGACAATAGAAATTACGTGGTTTAGCTTTTAACTTACGTCCATAAACTAAAACAGAAGGATAAACTTTACTAGTAAAATGATGGTTATAAGTATTGTAGTATTTTTGGCTCACTACTGAGAACCCCAGTACACCCAATCTCTCAAATCACTAAACTTTTAAGAGCTTTACAATTTAAGCTCTCAAAATTCTCTACACTATAAATACTGAATTGCTTCTCAAAAATGGGATGCTTAGAGGGGGATGAAGCCTTCTATTTATAGGCTTCGTTTCCTCTCATTTTTCAATATTATTATTTTAATAATTTAAAAAGTCAATTCAGTGCAGCTTTTTAATTTTCAACTTTGGTAGCACTGAATCACATGCTCCCACTTAGAGATTTGATTGAGAATCAATCATATCTCCACACCATCATTTCTGCTTCGCCATTCTCATATTGCTTGTCTCTACTAGGCTAGAAGATTATCTACTTCATATAAACTTATCAGTATTGGTTGGTTTGGTCGAAACTTCTGCTAGGTTTTCCTTGGTATGGATTTTCTACAAATCCACACTTTTGTCTTCCACTACTTCTCTAATAAAGTGGTGCTGAACCCCTTTGTGCTTTGTTCTAGAATGAAAGGCTGGATTCCTTGCAATGTGTAAGGCACTCTGGCCATCACAAAACAAAAAAAATTTCTCTTATTTGTGCCTGATCTCCTCCAATATCCTTTGCATCCAAACAGCTCCTCTGCAAGCTCGTATAACTCCCACGTATTCTACTTTAGTTGTAGATAAAGCAACAACGGTCTACAGTCTTGAAACCCAGCTTATAGCACCTTGTGCAAGCGTAAAACACATAGCCAATAGTGTGGTTGTGTAGCTACCATGTATTCTGCTTTAGTTGTAGATAAAGCCATAACAATCTGCAGTTTTGAAACCCAGCTTACAGCACCTCCTGAAAGTGTAAACACATAGCCAATAGTGGATTTCTTTTTATCAAGGTCTCCTGCAAAATCTGAATCCACATAGTCCTTGATAGTAAATCTTGATCCTCCGTAACATAATGCAACATCGAGGTTTCTCTGATGTATCTTAGAATCCTCTTTACAATTTTCCAATGCTCTCCATTAGGATTCGCCATGTATCGACCGATCAGTCCCACTATTTGTGTAATGTTTGGTCTAGTACGAATCATCTGAACATCAAACTTTCCATTGCTAATGCATACGGTACTTGAGACATCTCCTTCCTCTCTATTTTATTGTTAGGACACTTACTTGAGGATAATTTGAAATTAACAGAAAGTGAGGTAGAGATCAGCTTACAATCTTGCATGTTGAAGCGCCGCAAGATTTTCTTTAAGTAATTCTTCTCAGAAAGCCAAATGTTCCTATTATTTTTGTCTTAGTGAATTTGCATCCCTAAAATCTTATTTGCTAGTCCCAAGCGCTTCATGTCAAATTCCCTAGCCAACAATGCCTTCAATTCTTAGACTCGATCTTTGTTGGGGCCTACTACCAACATATCATCCACATACAACAGCAAAATGATAAAATCATTATCTTCAATCCTCTTGTAATATGCACAATGGTCTGAACTGGGTCTATTATATTCAAGGCTGATGATGAAGGAATCAAATCTCTTGTATCAACACCTCAGCTCTTGTTTGAGATCGTATAGAGACTTGTTTAACTTGCAAACTAAGTTCTCCTTCCCTGTTTCAGCAAAACCTTCTGGTTGGAGCATATCAATTTCTTCTTCAAATTCTCTATAAAGAAACATAATTTTCACATTTTAACTGCTCTAGATGTAGGTCAAATATAGCACACATTGTCAAGACTACTCTGACTGTCATGAGTTGAAATACCAAAGAAAATTTCTCGTTGAAGTCAATACCTTCTTTCTGAGCATAACCTTTCACCACCGATCTCGCACGATATTGCTCCACTTGGTCATTGCCGTCACATTTGATCTTGTAGACCTACTTGTTCCCAATGGCTTTTCTTCCACATAGCAGTGGTATAAGTTCCTATGTCTTATTTTTTTTGTAGAGCTTCAATTGCTTCTAGCATTGATGTCATCTACAAAGTGACATCTAGGTTGTTTAAAGCTTCATGGAAAGTTGATGGCTCTCCATCCTCTAATAGAAGACAATATGCAACATTGATCTATGTAACATACTCCGAGTGTCACATTGGTGGTCGTCTTTCATGAGTTGATTGACAATTTTTGGAGCCTCAAACTCGATTGGCTCTTATTCCTTGTGCTCTAATGCTGCTTCAGAAGAATCTGAATCTTCTCTTTCTAGATTATTTTCCATATATATTGGCACAGTCTCTAACTTTTTCTTGATCCTCATCTTTCGTTTGTAGTTGATCTTCTATAAAGATAAAATCTCTGTTGATGACTATCTTATGGGCAGTAGGGTCTCACAGACGATACCCGTTCACTCATCAGCATACCCTAAGAAGATACATTTTTTAGATTTTGGATCCAGCTTTGTTCTTTCTTGGCATTGTACATTACGTACACAGGACATCCAAGCGCGTGCAAATGAGAGTAATCAACTAGCTTCCCAGTCCACCTTTCTATCAGCGTCTTTAATTCAATTGCTGTTGACGGAGATCAACTAACCACTTAACAAGCAGTTTTGGCCACTTTTGCCCAGAATGAGTTAGGCAGACCAACAGTTCTTAACATAGCTCTTATTTTTTCTATAAAAGTCTTGTTCATCTATTTCACCACTCTATTCTGCTTAGGAGTGCATGTGATCGTGACCGTGAACTGTCTTTGAATACTTTCTTGCTTACAATATGCAAGAAACTTGCCGTCTCTATACTCTCCACCATTATATGTCCTCAAAAACTTGATTCTTCTTTCGGATTCTTGTTCCATCCATGCTTTGTATTCCTTGAATATTAAAAATAAATCTGACTTTTTCTTGATTGGATGCACCCAACATCTCTTGGAATAATCATCAGTGAAAGTCACCATGTACTTTGCACTTCCTAGAGACATATCCGGCAATTCCCAAATATCAAAATGAGCCAAGTTTTAGATGCCACATCATCGCTGACTCTTCTTCATTTGACGTGACACACACATAAGCTTCATGTAGTGTTCCCCTTTAAACATGAATAGATTAGAACTAATCATTTCCATCTTCATGAATATAAGGGCGCCTCTAGCAATCTTCATGTTCTTATTTTTCAAATGAGTTTTGCAGCGAAGACTATCTATTTGTCTTAAAGACAATAGAATCTTCTTGATGCAGCAGAAGTTATAATTCAAAATATTCCGTTGATTCGAGAGAATACCATAATAAATGAACAAACTAAATTCATGTTGATTCAAAGAATGCCACAAATTTAGGGGTTAAAACTCGTTGATTCCACAGAATATCAAAAATTAATTAACTCAAATACTCACACAGAGATTTGAAAGCTGAAAATATTATTGAACTCAAAAATCTCTCTCTACCTGTAAAAGCTACAAAAGACACTTATTTATACTAACTACGACTTATCCTAATTTGACTAGAATATCTATTTTAATACGATTCATACCTAAACTAGGAATACAACTTAAATAAGCTATGTCTGAACAATGAAACTCTAAATAGAAAACCAAATCAAACTATAATACAAATTAATTAAAATATTCATAAATACTATAAATTTCAATCTAATTAGGATTTCTTCAATTTCTTGCTCTGCATTATTCCTGCCATGGTGGAGAAAATTCGTCCTCGAATTTTGCTCGTTGTAGTCTACCAAATAATTTTTATTTGCCTTAAGATTAATTTTTAATTTACAACGTCGATGCTAATGAATAACCTGAAACTTTCCAACCTTGGTGACTATATCCATCCAATCTATCCAACAACATGAGATAAAATCTTCAATTAACAATTTTTCTAAGAATACCTTGTCGTAACATCCTTTCAAGCTCTCAGAAAAACCATGAACAAAAGAGTGCTTCTTAAAATCTTTCATTTGTTGAAAAATCTTATGATACCTCTCCCCATTTGAATCCAGTGAATAATATAAGACTATATCAATCGCTACCTCATCTTGTCTCACAAGATCAATATAGTCATCAAATTTTGGCGGTTGATCCAAATCAATGTATATGTTAAGAATTTATTATAGACGTGAATGGCCAATTAATAGTCTCTTTGGAAGGAATACTATTGTCAAGTAAAGCAAAGTTATCGTTTTCCTTATTATTCTCACAACATGCATTATCACAAACAACTTTGTCAAATCCATATCTTTGCATTATGTGTAAAGATTTTCTATTTTGAAGCTTCTCTAAATCTTGAGCACCTGAATGCAAAATCCTCAACATCTTGACTAAAACATCTTTTAAGATGAAATCTTCATTGCAATGTTGTGGTTTCATGATTCAATTTTTTTCTTTCTTTTTTCTTTTTTTTTTTTTGGTGTTTGTTTGGGTTGTTTTGCTAAGATTAGAAAATAAAAGGGCAATACTGGTATAAATGAAAGAATTGGGTCAAAATTATAAATAAGTAACAGATAGGGTTACCGATGACAGTGATCAAAAAATTAAACAAAGATGGGTGGATCTAGAAGATTTTGGGTTGGTGAGTATGATTGTGGTGACTGTTTGTCGGAAAAGTTAATGTTTTGGCTGGAAGTTTAGTTATAAACGGCAGGTTTGTGTTTGTTTAGATTTCCGGCAATCGGTTGATCGATCGGCGGCGGGGAGTAGTGTGGAAGGTTGGGCTAGTGGAGAGAAGTTTATCGGTGGTGGTGGAGTTGGCTAAATCGCGGCGGAAATTAGCAGCGACAGCTTTCGCGGCGGTTGGTAGATTCCAGCGGTTTCAGTGGTGAAACAGTAGCATTCAAGGCTAGGTCTTGATGGTCGGCTTCCTCTGAATGTGATGGCGGTGGCTGATAGTCAAAATAGCGATGGAAAAGAATGACGGTTGCTGTGTACGGTGGCTACTACGACAGCCTTCGATTGCAGAATTTTTTTTTTTTTGTTTTCTAAATTTTTTTTATAAAGTAAATAGTTTTAGGTGAAAGAAAAAAGTTGGATAGGTGTTGAAGACAGTTAAGAATCAGTCTTTGGCTCTGATACCAAGCTGATGCAGTGGAAGTGATAGTTTAAAATATTTTGTTGATTCAAGAGAATACTGGAATAAATGAACAAATTAAATTCACGTTGATTCAAAGAATACTACAAATTTAAGGGTTAAAACTCGTTGATTCCACAGAATACCAAGAATTAACTAACTTAAATACTCACACAGAGATTTGAAAGCTGAAAATATTATTGAACTCAAAAATCTCTCTACCTGTAAAAGCTACAAAAGACACTTATTTATACTAACTACGACTTATCCTAATTTGACTAGAATATCTATTTTAATACGATTCATACCTAAACTAGGAATATAACTTAAATAAGCTATGTCTAAATAATGAAACTCTAAATAGGAAACCAAATCAAACTATAATACAAATTAATTAAAATATTCCTAAATACTATAAATTTCATTCTAATTAGGATTTCTTTAATTTCTTGCTCTGCATTAATTCTTTAGGTCTTTGACATGTTGTAGCTCCTCAATTATGTTGAACTGTATCGCCAAACATTTTTATTTTGACAGTATTAGTGATTTCCAAGGCATAATCATCACCCATGTATACAGATCCTCCTGAGATAGACTTATATGTGTGAAACCTTTCTCTCCGAGAGGTCATGTGCCATATTGCTCCTGAGTTTACAAGCCAAAAGCCAGCTAACTGTTTCCTACCTTCTGCAACAGTTGTTGCCTTACTGTAGAGAATTTAGCCACCCTTGAGCATTTGATGACTCAGGCGCTTTACCATCTTTACTCTTTTGATTATTCCACCACTCTTTCTTGACATGCTCTTTCTTGCCATAGTTGTAGCATTTGACATTCTTCTTACTTCTTGATTTTGATTTACCATAATTGTGACTCACAATGAGGCCACGTTCTGTTGATCCCCCTCTCATCATTGATAACGCTTTCGCTTGCTGCGAACTCGCTTGTCTGTTTTCTTTGTTCTTCAGCTTGCTCTCTTCATTTAATATAGAGCCTGCAACATCGTCAAAGACTAGACTATCTGGTTGGTTGTTGTTCATCATATTGATGATGAGTTAATCATATGAATCTGGTAGACTTTGAAGTAGAAGCTTTGCACGTTCGTCTTCTTTATTTTATAACCCAACGTTGTAAGTTATGAGAATAGAGTTTTTAGAGTATTGATGTGGTCGGTCATTGGATATGGTTTGCACCACTCGAAGAGTGTAAAATCTCCTCTTTAAAAAGATCTTGCTGTGTAGTAATTTGGTCTTGTACAATTTCGTGAGAGTATCCCATATTTCCTTTACTGTCTCTTTCTCCTTCACACTAGATAACACTTCATCAACTAGTGCTAAATGTATATCAGCAATTGCATTACTGTCTATCTCTTTCCACTTGGCATTATTAGTTATCTCCGCAGGCCTCTCTCCAATTGTTGCTAGAGAATTGTTTTTCCTCAAAATAGGCTACATCTTCATTTTTCACGAGAAATTATTTTCGTTGAACTTCTCAATTTCATATTTTGCCACAATTGATTTTCATGACAAACTACCTTCGCTAGGATCGGCTTCCATCGTTACATGGGAACAGTAACCATATATGTGGATAATACCGTATACGTAAATAGTGCCCCCGACTCCAAAAAATGCAATTAATATCTCTGATACTATTGTTAAAAAATTGATGGGTGAAGCAGGGCCACAACTAAAATGAAATTAGAGAAGAATGAAGAACAAGCACACAAAGAGAACAACAGAAATTACGTGATTTGGTTTTTAGCTGTCCACAGACGAAGATAGATGGATAAAACTTTACTAGTGAAATGATGATTACAAATGTTGTAATATTTTTGGCTTACTATCCAGAACCGTAATACATCCAATCTCTTAAATCACTAAACTTTCAAGAGTTTTACAATTTAAGCTCTCAAAATTCTATATTCTCTAAATACTGAATTGCTTCTCTAAAATGGGATGCTAAGTGGGGAAATGAAGCCTTCTATATTTATAGGCTTCATTTCCTTTCATTTTTCAATTATTATGTAATTATATTTTAACAATTTAAAAAGTCAATTTGGTGCTGTTTTTTAATTTTCAACTTTGGCAGGACCGAATTTTTTGACAAGCTACACCTTTAAAAGTGTGTTCTAATAATTTGTCTTTTAGTTGACCTAAAGTTGATATAGTTTCTTTAATTTTCTGCAAAACCACATTAGTCAGATCATTAAAGAACGTTGAACATGAAAGTGTTTGATGCATTTCCAAAACTGTTTCAAGGAAATGCCTCAATTATGCTGGAATGGCGGGAGACAAGAATTGAAATCTACAGAAGCATCAAACACCTTTTTAGCAACTAGAATCAACAAAGAAATATAAAACATAGTGATGCTTTATATAGGAATAATCTCCATATAATAATAAAAAATTATAACTACAATTTAGGCCAGTTATGAATCAGAATAAATTTCACATTGTAATAATAGTTTTTCTAGACCCTGTTTTAAGAAACCTGCCTCCACATAATAATAATTTTATATATATGTGTGTGTGTGTGTGTGTGTGTGTGTGTGTGTGTGTGTGTGACACACACTATGTTATGTTAAAAGGTTTAAGATAGAATTAAATATTTTTCTAAAGTTGCTTAGGGATAATGATTTATTCTTTAGGACCAGTTTGGTAATGCTGTAACTTTTTAAAATAATTGTTATTAGTTGTGCTGTAAAAATAATCAGCTGTGAACAGAATTAGTTAAATGTTTAGTAAAATTTATTTTTAAAAGTACTGTGGGTTTTAAAAGCAGTCATATATGTTTAGTAAATCTTATTGTTAAACTGCGATATGAATATAAATGACTAAATTGGATATAATTGTTAAATAAAATTTATTTACACATTTGTAAATGTATATAAAATATTTTTAATGGTGTATATGTAATAGTTGATAACTAAAATAAATATTTTGTACTATTGAATTTATTTTTATTCAATTTTCTCAGTATGAATGGTAATAATAATAATCTCTTAAAGTTTATGATTTTATTTTTCTATTCATAAGGATAATTTTTGAATTTTTAAAGTATATACAAGGATATATATAGAATTGTATTAAGGACCTATTTGGGACTGTTTTCGAAAAGCTAAAACTAAAAGTTAATTTTAGTATTTGGCAAATTTTTTTAGAAATTACTTTTGGCAAAATTACCTCATCCTATAATAGATTTTAAAAAATAAGGAATGAGTATTTTTTTTAAAATCTGATTTAGTAATCACTTTTATACTTAACACAATTCCATATATATCCTTATATATTATGAAAATCCAAAATTATATTTATTAATTAGTAAATAAAATCATTAAATTTAATTTTTAACAATTTATATTGAGATAACAAAATAAAAAAATAAAATTAATAATATAAAAAATTTATTTTAGTTATCAACTATTAAACATACACAATAAAAAAAATATTTTATGTACATGTTAATAAATGTTTAAATAAATTTTATACAACATTATCTCTAATTTAGTTATTTACATTCTTACAGCAGTTTAACAATAAGATTTACTAAATATATACAACTATTTTTAAAACTCATAGTACTTCTAAAAACAAATTTTACTAAATGTTTAACTGATTATTTTTACAGCACAATTAACAACATTATCAAACTGACCCTAAGTATAAAAGCTATTCTCAAAATTAGATTTTGAAAAGCTACTCTTTTCTTTTTTTTCAAAATCAACTTTAGGATAAGATGATTTTACTAAAAGTGATTTCTAAAAGAATTTACCAAACACCAAAATTAGATTTTACTTTTCAAAATCACTTATAACATCTCAAAACAAATCCCAAACGGGTTCTTAAAGTTGTTACCAAATTATTGTATAATATTTTTAAGATTTACATTGAGGAAAAAACATTAAAGTAAATACAAATGTTTAGACTTATAAGATGATTTTTTATGTTCCCAATCATATAAAATTATAATGCATAATTTACCTTTATATCACTTGGACTAAAAATAATTATATTAAACCAATAATTTTTGTAATCACATTGATGGACCATGGCAGCAGAAGCGGATTGATAGGGTAGAAAAACTCTAGATATTGCTCTAGTATCGAACCAAGCCAATGCGATTAGGTTATGCTATAATCGAAGCGTGATTAGACCTTGTTCTATCCAAACGACTCAATTAGATTTTAATTTAATTTTTTACAAAACCACATTAGTCAAATCATTAAAGAGTGCAGAACATGAAAGTGTTTGATGCATTTCCAAAACTGTTCGAGGAAATGCCTCAATGAGCTGGAATGGGATGACATGGGTTTTCTCTATTCTTTTCTAGAGAAGATTGCTCAGCCCAACTCATCCATTGTTCGTGCTGGCACTGCGGCGAGGTTGGAAAGCCAAGCTAAGAATTCAAATCTACACAAGGATCAAACACCATTTCAGCAATTAGAATCACCTAAGAAAATAGGAAAATATTACCTGAATAATCTTATCACTATTTTTTCTATTCCCAATTTTGCCATTTTTATCTAATACAAAGTAAGGACGTAAAGTTTAACATCAGAAGACAATTAAACTCCTATTGCAACAATATTCTTATTTTAATGAAAATAAAAAAATGTTAGCACATCAAATTAACACTAAAATTAAAATAAAATATAAAAGCAAATTTTTATTAATATTTAACTAAAAGAAAAATAAAAATTAAAGTCAATTTTTTATTATTATTTAATTTTTAGGGTTAGTTTGTTAACCCAAATTTTTTTATAGATAATTATTAGCAAGAAACCAAGGTATTAAAACATATCTTTAAGTTGGCTGATATTAAATTACTTATAAACCATTATCAGAAAAATTATTGCAAGGGTATGACAAATACTAATTGTTTTAGATTGATAATTACTGGTCACTTTGCTAATTAAATTTTTTATGGGTAAATTAATTAATGCTCTCAAGATTGTAGCAAAGTATTATTGCTGTAATGGCAAAGAAAAATAAGGGTAAAAGTGTCACACATTTAACAGTAGTGGTGTCTTGAGGCATTTTTTAAAATATAAAGACTAAAAGGACAACTCAAAATATAAAGAATAAATGAGCATTATCCTAAAAGTAAAAAAAGGTTAATTTTTCGTTTTCATTCATGTTCCTAAAAACGTCACAAGGGTATATTATGAAAGCCCAAAAAAAAAAAAAAAAGAGTGAGAAAGTGTAAAATATAATTAAAGCAGTGATGTCTTCGGCTTTTTTTTTTTTAAATATAGAAATTAAACGGATAATTAACTCAAAATATAAAGACTTAAGCAAAGGTGTTTTGTTTTGTTTTTTTTTCAAATAGAGACTAAACAGATGCTTAACATAAAATTTTAGGTTGCATCATATTTAATGCTTCAACGGAAACAGCTAGAAGATCTTGTTACTTAAGGTTGATGGCAATGGTAATGTCGTCAATGTTTTAGTAGAAAATGAACAAAATGCTCTTGATTTTGTTTGCGAAGCTGAGGGACGTGGTGGATATATATTTGGATGTGGGATCTACTGTGCAACCTTACATTGTTGTAATCAAGGCTTAGCTAATTAAGTTGTGAATGTTAGTGATCTTGTTGTTTCTTTTTTTTTTTTTTTGTTTTAATATTTAGCTTAACGGTAAGCTAATCTCTTCTCTACCTATGTGGGAGTTCGAACCCCAAATTTTTATTTTCACACATGATTTTACCATCTTAACTAGATGACACTCAAATGTTCTTACATTTTAAAACACAACAAACTACAATTATATTTTAATTTTGTTTTATAAAGTGCATAGAATGATTCGTGTATTTTTATTGAAATTTTTGTAAATTAGAATATGAATGAAGAATATGACTGAAGAAAACTGAATAAGAAAAGCCACGATGTATGAGTTGACTTACAAATAAATAATTATTGGTTAATTTGCTAATTAAATTTTTTATAGATAAATTAATTAATGCCAAGAATATTATTGCATAAGGATAAAAATTAACATATTTAACTATAGAGATGTTTTGAGATGCTTTTTGAAATATAGAGATTAAACGGGCACTTAAATCAAAATATAGGAGTTAAACGAGTATTATCCTTTTGGTATTTTGATTCTTTATTTTAATTGATTTTTTCTTTGAGTAGTGATATCTAACCCCCTCAATATATCTTACAGCCCCTGGTAATCAATCACTTGTATACTAATGCCTATATTATCCTTACATAAAATTACTAAAAAGGATAAAAACCTTTTAAATTCACCCACTTAGCATAACTTTCACAAATCAACAATGCTTCTTTAATGTAAAATAGTACCAGAAATTTTATAGAGAAAAGTAATTTGGCGCACCGTTTTACTTTCCTTTCAATTTGTTAATTTTTTGTTTTTTTGGGGGGGGGGGGGGGGGGTGCGAGGCGAGAGGATTTGTAATTTCAACAAACAAAATCAAACTCTGAATTTGGATCAAACGTCACCATTATGGCCCCTTTAATTAATAAAAATATTGTTCTTAAACTGAATTTGAATTATTAAAAATTAACATTACTTCACCAATTAATGAAATGTGGTTTACTTGATCATTATGGGCAAAAGCAAACTACCCAAAACTTTATGGAGTTTCAATTCACTATTTCCTACTCACAAGGTATTTCATTCCTTCCCCTTTTGTTTCCATTAATGATCAGATTCAATTAATTCAACTCCTACACAATCGCGAGTTAAAATACCTTTCAAGAGCAAATTTAGAAATTAGGGGTCTCAATGATCAACAATGGCTGCGCTCCGGCAGCTGTTGCCTGCGTGCCGCAGATGATGTCGTATTTTGTGATTCCAGCTACGCTCTGTGTGTTATGGACGCTGAATTGTTTGCTTTGAAGGCTATTAAGATTTAATTCACGTCACTGACGAATAAAAAATGAATGATTTATATGGTGATTGTTTTAAAAAAAAACTCATAAAAAGAAAGAGCCTTAATATAAGCATTTTTTTTAAAGTTTTATTTGGTGGAGTGTTAAAAAAAAGGATAAAAACTGTAATAAGGACAAAGTAGGGATTAGATGAAATATATTGAGAGAAGAAAATTATTTTCAATTTTTTAATGGGATTAATTATTGAGAAGAGAGGGTTGGCGAGATATATTGTTAGGAAATATCACCACTCTTTTTATTTTGCCTTTATATATTGCAAAGTATTTTTATGTGGGTGCATAATCTAGTAATAATATTGAATTTTTAAAAGTCTGTTATTTTCAAAGACCGAATTATCTTTGAAAATTTTGATTATTTTACCATTAGGGGGGTTTCAACTAATTTGATTGGAGTTTTAGTTTTAGAAAATAAAGAGGAGGTTTCTCTTATTCTTACTGAAAACTGGCTGTACATGGATGCTGTAGAAACATTTGTTAGAATAATTAACTACTCAAAAACCTGTACGCGAACTACCAAGACCAAGAAAGTTAACGGCCAGTTTTATTTTCTTTTATAAATTATTCAAAGTCCAATTGAGGAGACAAAAACGTTATTAACAATCATCATTTTTTTTTCTCTCTATAATCTAATGAATTCTTTCTGTCACATTATGTTAAATGATAATATGGTCTTCACGTAACAGGAGGATGAACAACGATAAAAAAAATAGGTAAAATAATTGAAGATGATAATTAATATCTTATTAGGACTTATCTAATTTACATTTTTATATTTTTTTTTTTTTTGCTTTTATTATCCTAGTTTAGTTAACATTTCAGTTTATATTTATTCAATCCGAATCCATATCACTCAAACAAATCAAAATTAGAAACCTATTAGGAAAAGGCAACTAATATAAGTACCCCATATATCAACGTATCGCCAGCGCATAATACAAAAACTTTGGACTCTAACCAAAAGTATACACTACCCTCACATTGCAACAATGAAAAACTCTCTCCTCGTCTTTTGATTCTTTCTTGCCCTTACGATTTCACCTAGTTCCAGCTTGCCTTACAATGCCGGCCGCAGCCGCAACGGCAACCACCATCTTGAGCTTCAGCTTCCGGCCGGAGTAGTTGGCCCCGAAAGCCTCGCTTTCGACTGCAATGGCGAAGGGCCGTACGCTGGTGTTTCCGACGGTAGAATTCTCAAGTGGCAAGACTCAAAACTTGGTTGGACTGAATTTGCCACCACCTCTCCATACAGTTAAGAATTCGTATATATACATGTTAATATGTATGTAATTTATATTATTGTACTGCAGAATGAATTTACATGCACGCATATTATTGGGTTTCAAAAAATTTATATATGTAGCAAAGTTTACGGTTGCATGTTGTCGTGCTATATATACCCTATCATAGCAATTTAAAGGTCAAAGAGTTCTTATCAGATTTCGTTAAAACTGAAAAATGAAAATTGCCCTAGTAAATAAATCTATTGTCGTTTCAGTTTGAAAACATTCACTAAACATCTACATAACACTTCACTCTCTTATGTGCGATTCTTTTAACATCACATGTGGATCTCCAGTGCAGCCTTACGTTGTTGTAATCAAGGCTCAGTTCTTAGTTCTACCAATAGAATAAACCACAGTTTTCTTTTTTTCTTTTTAATTGCATAAAATGATTCATCTGTATTTTTGTTGAAATATGCTTTAATTAGGCATATTATGGACGAATAAAAGCTAAGCAGGAAATTGGCAATCGCAATACCATAAAACTGAATAAATTTTGAACTCCAATTATTTGTTACTAAATACAGGGTTTCTATTCTTAAGAGCAAATATCGAGTCAAATTAAATATGAAGAAAAAATCATTAAGAAAGGCTGTCTTAATCTTTGCGATTCAATTCAAAGAATGATTGTCAACCAACATTTAAATTGATTAACACAAGAATTAATTGACTCAATTTATTTTGTAAATCAATTAAATTCGTAACAATTAAAATTGTAACATTTTCTCTTTCGCTCTTTGACCACCCACTATATAATTAAATTCAACATTACTGCTTATGAAGAAATTAGATCAAATTGTTGTCCTTCTTTAATTTATATTGTCATCATTTTTAACGCGGACGCTATCTAAGAAAGATTGACTTAATTATTGAAGGGTTGAAATACATAATTTATATATCTTAAGTGACGTGATATTTGACGTATTATTTTTTTAAAAAAATTATAATATTAGCATGTTAATGATGAATAAAAAAATTCAAAAACATCTTATACGTTTTACTGCTAGATGAAGCATTACTTAGAATGATCGCTTTAATTGAGCTAATTTTGATAGCCATAGTTTTGCATATTAATTGCCGCAGCTGATACTTTTTGAAAAAATCTAGTAAAATACCACTGCGGAATGGATTTTCTCTTTCATATTGAAAATGTTGCCATTGTTTTAGTGACAGTCATTGCACTTGCTGTTGCAGTAACAAGCTTATTATTTCATCTAAATCCTGAAAGAAGTTGGAGATTTGTAAAGAATATCTCTTCATTTACTCAAGATGGTCAATTGTTCAAGGTACTGCTAGGAAATATGTATTGTTTTTCAATTATGATTTCTTAAGATATTTTCTTCTTTAGTAGGATTTCTATTTAAGAAATAAGTAATTTCTCATTTGGAACTTACCTTATTCAAGGAAGAATATAATTAATATAAGAAAATGAATACTTCTCCTACAAGAAATACTCACTATATATAGGGAGATTGGATTCACTTGTTGGCATAATAAAACAATCAGTTCTCTGCAAGTAGACATTTTTTAGTGTGAGAGAAATGGTAGGTCTCTTGAGATTGGGCGTTGTGTGAGAAAAAAATGCTAGAGTGATTGTAATAATTTTTCACATTGTGGATTTTTCTCTCGTCGTCCTTGGAAGCGGTGGTATTTCTTCAGTATAGGAGTTTTCCACGTAAATTCTTATGTTGTGCGATTAGTTTTATTCTCCATCTATTTTTCTGTTTATTATTTATTTGATATTTTGCTTGTAAGATCTTGGGTGGGATTAGAATTCCGTAGCAAGTCGTATCAGAGCTAAAGGTTGTTATGCAAAACAATTATGTTTGCAAATAAATTTTAAATCCTATAAGGATTGAGGTTGAAAAGTTTGATGAAAGAATCAATTTCGGCTTATGGCAAATTCAAGTCAAGGATGTATTGATTCAATCTAGTTTACACAAGGCTTTGAAGGGCAAACCATCCCCTACTTCTAGCAGTGACTCTAAGAAATCTATTATGAGCAATGAAGATTGGGAAGAATTGGATGAAAGAGCTGCAAGTGCTATACGATTATGTCTGGAGAAGAATATTCTTGCGAATTTAGAAAAGATTCCTTCGGCAAAAGAACTTTGGGAGAGGCTAGAAAATTTGTATCAGACAAAGAGCATCTATAATCCTTTGTACCTTAAGCTGTAGTTTCACACGCTGAGAATGATTGAATGTATAAAATTTTTTGGTTATCTTAGTGTTCTCAATAGCATCGTGACAGAACTAGAAGTAATTGGAGTTAAAATTGAAGACGAGGACAAGGCACCTAGGCTATTATGGTCTCTTCCAACTTTCTACAAGCATTTGTTGCCTGCTTTAATGTATAGAAAGGAGACTGTGAATCTTAAAGAAGTTACTAGTACTCTATTTTCATAAGAAAGAATGCTGAGTGGTGGAAGCAATGAAGTTTCTGAAGATTCAGCATTGGCAGTTGGTAATTGGAAGAAAAATAACTCCAAGAAGAAAGAAGTCTACTAGGTTTGTGGACAATCAGAACACCTTAAAAGAGATTATCAAAAAGTAAATGGATCAAGTTCGGCAAGTGGCTCCAAGTCAGTATATGAAGATACTTATAGTATTGCTAGAGGAAAGTCTCCCACCATTATGGGAGACGATGGTCCTCTGTAATAGATGATGAAGACATCTAGCGGGTCCATAAGATTTGCACACAGGGCATGGTTTGGCATTTATGCAAGGTGTTTGGTGGAATTTTTATGTTGATGGTTAAGGACTCTCAAGGAAGGCAAACATGAGAATGGTTATTTTTAGCAAGGTGATTGACATGTGTTGAATTTGTGTACTCTAGATAAAGTAGAGGATGATGATTCTCTGTGTAGCGAATTATGGCTGCTAGATAGAAGATAAGATTTTACCCATGGTGGAGTGATTGTTATAAGCCTATGTGAGTGTGGTTTTGGTGGAGTAAAGAAGGTGGAAATGACATGGTTGTGTGGATACAAAGTGGATCATGTTTTTTCGCATATTAAAAAATTGGCTAAGGTGGAGATTGTTAGGAAATATATCTTATTTTTCAATAAAGATTTCCTATGATATTTTCTTCTTTAGTAGGATTCCTATTTAGCGAATAAATAATTTCCCCTTTGGGACTTGACTTATTCAAAGAGTTCAAGGAGGAATATAACTAGTATAGGAAAAGAAAAGCTTCTCCTACAAAGAAATAAACACTATATATAGGAAGATAGGGTTCACTTGTTGGCATAACACAACAACCAGTTTTCTATAAGCAGACAATTTCTGGAGTGAGAGAAATGGTAAATCTATTGAGAGATTAGGTGTTATTGGGGTTTTGGCTATGAGGAAAACTACTAGAGTGATTTTAATATTTTTTTACATGGTTGATTTTTCTCTCATCGTTCTTGACGGTCGTGGTTTTTCTCCACTATAGGAGGTTTCTATGTAAATTCTTGTGTTGTGTAATTAGTTTTATTCTCCATCTATTTTTTTGTTTATTTTTGTTTGATATTTTGCTTGCAAGATCTTGGGTAGGATTAAAATTCCCTAACAAGTACTTATATATTTTTATTTTTTCTGTTTCCTTTTTTTTAATCTATTAGGAACAATATTAATAATAAATTTTCAATGATTAATTTTTATGGTCTGAGAATCACAAAATTCTCGATCAAATGCTGTAAAAATCAATTAAACATTGAGAAATTGAGCTAGAATTAATATTAAAGAATGTTAATTCTCAGCCCCTTCGAATTAGCTTCATTGTCCCTTTTTTTTCCATCATAACTAGATGGCCAAGGCCGTCTTGCCCAAGTTCAAAGAATACATCTCTAAAGTGATGAGCTAAACCTTTGAAAGTGCGTTCTAATGATTTGTCTTTCGGTTAATCTTGAGTCGATATAAGTTCTTTAATTTTCTGCAAAACCACATTAGTCAATCATTAAAGAATATTGAACATGAAAATGTTTGATGCACTTTCAAAACTGTTCGAGCAAATGCACCCATGAAGCTGGAATGGTGGGAGACAAGAATTCAAATCTACAGAAGTATCAAACACCTTTTCAGCAACTAGAATAACCAAAGAAATATAAAAACAATACAATAAAACTTTTTTATAGTGATACTTTTATAGGAATAATCTCCATATAGTTATAAAAAATTATAATTGCAATTTGAGCCACTGATGAATAAGAATAAACTTCACATTACAATAACTTATAGTTTTTTCATATCCCCTTCAAAGAAACTTGCCTCCACATAATAATAACTATATGTATATTGATAAAGATATATGCTATGCTATGTTACATTAAACGGTTTAAGATAGAATTAAATATTTTTCTAAAGTTGCTTAAGGACAATGATTTATTCTTTAGAACCAGTTTGGTAATGCTGTAGTTTTTAAAATAATTGTTGTTAGCTGTCCTATAAAAATAATTAGCTGTGAAGAGAACCATTTGAGCATTTGGTAAAATTTATTTCTAAAAAGACTTTGAGTTTTAAAAGCAGTTGCATGTATTTAGTGAATTTTATTGTTAAACTGCGGTAAAAATATAAATAACTTAATTAGACATAATGTTAAATAAAATTCATTTACACATTTATAAATGCATATAGAATATTTTTAATTGAGTATATATAATAGTTGAAAGCTAAAATAAATATTTTATATTATTAAATTTTTTTTTATTTTCTTTTCTTAATATAATTGGTAATAATAATAATCTCCTAAAAGTTGATAATTTTATTTCTAATTCATAAGGATAATTTTGAATTTTTATTGTATAGATTAAGATATATATAGAATTGTATTAAGTATAAAAGCTATTCACAAATTAAATTTTAAAAAGTTACTCCTCCCTTTCTTTTTAAAATCTACTTTAGTAAAAGATGATTTTGCTAAAAATGATTTCTAAAAAAATTTATCAAACACCAACATTAGTTTTAGTTTTTCAAAATCACTTTTATACCTTGCAAAACCAATCCCAAATGGGCTCTTAGAGTTTTTAGCAAATATTATAAAATATTTTTAAGATTTACAATGAAAAAAAACATCAAAGTAAATACAAATGTTTAGACTTTTAAGATGACTTTGTATATTCCTAATCATATAAAATTATAATGCATAATTTACCTTTATATCTCTTGGACTAAGGATAATTAAATCAAACCAATAATTTGTATAATCACACTGACTGAGCGCGACAACGGAAGCATATTGATAGGTAAGAAAACACTAGATATCGTTTTAGTACCGGACTAAGCCAACGGCGATAAGATTACACTCTAATTGAAATATGATTAGATCTCGTTCTATCCAAATGGCTCAATGAGATTTTAATTTTAATTTTCTGCAGAACCACATTAGTCAAATCATTAAAGAATGTTGCACGTGAAAGTGAAATGCCTCTAGAAGCTGGAATGGGGGGACACGGGTTTTCACTTTTCACTATTCTTTTCCAGAGAAGATTGCTCAGCCCAGTTTATCCACCGTTCGTGCGGCAGAGAAACGGAGCCAAGAATTCAAATCTACACAAGCATCAAACACCTCTTCAGCAATTAGAATCACTTAAGGAAATGGAAAAATAGTACCTGAATAATCTTAGGGTGGGTCTATTTGCACTCTAAAATCTACTTTGTACACTCATTTATTCTACACAATTAATAATTTCAAAATATTAGTTTTTACTTAGAACACTCTTTCAAATTCCTATATTGTCCTCATTTCTTTAATTATCTTGTTTCTCATTATACCCAATAAAATATTCATCATCACAAACAAAATATCAAACTTTTTTCTATTTTTATTCACTTTTATTTTCCGTTCATAATATGGTTTGATATGTGTTTGTTCTTCTCTTATTGCCCCAATTTAATTTTGTTTTTCAAACCCATGAAAGCATGCGAATTAGATATATGGAGTGAAAGTCAGAAAGCAAATTTAAAACAGAATCCTTCGATTTTCTTTTGTTTTCTTATGTTGGAGTGGTGCAATTTATTTTTCTTACTCCACCTCTGTTTTTAATTCCTTTTGTTTTAGTTATAAAGATGATTATGAACATGTTACTTGATGTTTTCCTAGCAATTCTATTAACAAAAAAAAAAATGAAAAAAGTTTAGTCCATAAGTATAGACAACGTCTCCATGTGAATATTGATTCAATTCTTCATTGTTGATTTGGTTTATTATAGATAAAATATGATGTTGGATACAAATTTATTATACTATATTTTATTAAAACTGCCCTTGATATTAAATTACATTAAGGTTAATTTAGTAATATAAAAAATTATTAAAATATCCAAAGTAAATGCTAGAGTGCATGTAGCCCACCAATAATTTTATCACTATTATTTATATTCCCGATTTTTCCATTTTTATCTAATACATACTAAGAATGTAAAGTTCGACATCAGAAGACAGTTAAATGCAGACTCCTATTGCAACAATATTCTCAGTTTAATGAAAGCAAAAAAAATAAAAAATATGTTAATTTATCAAATTAGCGCTAAAATTAAAATAAAATACGAAAGTAAATTTTTTATTATTATTTAACACTAAAAGTTAAATAAGAGTTAAAGTAAATTTTTTATCATTATTTTATTTTTATGGTTAGTTTGGCAACCCAAATTTTCATAGATAATTATTAGTAAGAGAGCAAGGCATTAAAATGTATCTTTGAGTTGGCTGGTATTAATTTATTAAGTTATCAGAAAGATTATTGCAAAATTATTAAAAATACTAATTCTTTTAGATTGATAGCCACTGGTCAATTTGGTAATTAAATTTTTTATGGGTAAATTAATTAATGCTCTCAAGATTGTAGCAAAGTATTATTATTGTAATGGCAAAGAAAAATAGGACAAAAGTGTCACATATTTAAAAATAGGGGTGTCTTGAGCCATCTTTCAAAATATAAAGACTAAATAAACATTTAACTCAAAATATGGAGAATAAACGAGCATTTATCATAAAAGTAAAAATACGTTAATTTTTTTCATTAATGTCCCTAAAGATGTTACAAGGGTATTATTATATTGTAAAATATAATTAAAGCGGCCATGTCTTGAGGCATTTTTTTCAAAAATATAGAAATTAAACGGGCTCTTAATTCAAAATATAAGGACTAAAGCAAGGGTGTTCTAAGTTTTTTTTTTTTAATAGAAACTTAATAGATACTTAACCTTAAATTTTAGGTTGCATTGTATTTAATGCTGCAGCAGAAACAGCTAGAGAGATCTTATGTTACTTAAGGTAGATGGCAATGGAAATGTGGTGAATGTTTAAGCGAAAAATAAACAAAATGCACTTGATTTTGTCTGCGAAGCTGAAGAACATGGTGGATATATAGTTGTATGTGGGATCTACTGTGCAACCTAACGTTGTTGCAATCAAGGCTTAGATAATTAAGCTTGCGAATGTTAGTGATTTTGTTGTTTCTTTTTTTTGTTTTCTTTTTTTTTTTTTTTGTTTTGATATTTAGCTTAACGGTAATCTAATCTCCTCTCTATCTATGTGGGAGTTTCAACTCTAAATTTTTTATTTTCATATAAGAGATTTTACCATCTTGACTAGATGACATTCACATGTTCTTACATTTCGAAACACAATAAACTACAATTTGCTTTTAATCTTGTTTTATAAAGTGCATAGACTGATTCCTGTATTTTTATTGAAATTTTTGTAAATTGGGCATCCACGAATGAAGAAAACTAAATAAGAAAAGCAACGATGTATCAGTTACCTTACCAAAAATAATTATTGATTAATTTGCTAATTAAATTTTTTATAAATAAATAAATAATAAATTTCAAGAATATTATTGCAAAGAGATAGAGTAAAAGGAAAGAATACGTAAGGGTAAAAATTAACATATTTAACTATAGAGGTGTTTTGAGGTACTTTTTGGAATATAAGAATTAAACGGGTACTTAAATCAAAATATAGGAGTTAACAAGCATTTACCCTTTTGGCATTTTGATTCTTTATTTTAAGGGCAGTGATATTTCCCCCCCTTATTTTCTGTAAAACCACCCAATTGATTAATACACCCCATTAAAAAAAATAAAAATGAATATATTTTGTAAATTCACCCAATAAATACCAAAAATGCCCCTGCCTATTTAATATTTATAATATTTTGTTTTGTTTTCCTTTTTCCCAGATTTTTTTTTGTTTTAACTTGAAAAAATAATTATTTACAGCTCAAAGGCCACCATGTTATCAAAGCCTTCATTTCGTATTTCAATTCCTTTGATACCACAAGCCTTGCATGTCAAGCATTTAATAATCCATGAAAATTCTAATTTGATTTTTCATTTCGTTTTTCCACTCCTAGAACATGCTTAAATTCAAGTTCAACTTGCTAATTTGAAAAAGAAAATCAAATCAAATCAAAACCAAAGCAATGAAAAAAAAACTTTTGAATTTTAACTCCAGCAAACATACTCAACAATAACAAAATATTAGAAACATTTTCTAAAGGTCTAAATATTTAAGAATTTATTTACTAAATATTGTAGCATCATATAACAATTTATTGGCTACTCAAATCTATCGTATCTCGAGTGGCAACATTAGACACTAACTCTCTAAAAGCCATCATATCAGTTGTATACGGAGTTGCCCAACCTTCAGCCACATTGATGATGATATTTAAACCATTTAATTGCTATTGGTGGTACTGGTGAACCTGGTTGCAACCAAAGTTTAAATCATTGTTACCATAACTACATAATTAATCAATAGATTTAAATTATTATTGTATATTTCTTAAATATTTTGTTCATACCTCAATGAAATGGCAACCATAAATGTATCTAATTACTATAATCTTATGAGATGAGCGTGGCCTTGGAACAGATCTCAATGGAAGGAACGTAAGACATTGTTACATAGATATCAGTAACACTATAACATTGTATTTAGAAGCAATAAGATACCCAGTGTCAGGCATGATCATCCAATGATCATATCTCGGGTTTGGCTCGAAATATGAAATTGAATGCAAGAGCTCTAGCGATCTACTAGCATAGCCTAACAAAAGAGTGTACTCATTATAATGGCATTGTAATTCATCAACTAAGTCTCTTCTTACCTGAGCCAAATTGTCCTCACCAATGCCTATAAAATAAGCCCAGCTCGAAAGCCACAATTACCATCAGTAGCAACATCTTTCGTAGCTCGTATATAGGGTCTTATTCCAGAAGGAAACAAATTAATGAAAGAAACAGGTTCCAATGGTTGTGATTGACAAACTTTTTCCTTTTGTCGTTTTTTTGATTGCAATGAAAGAGTACTAGAAGGCATAGCATGTACAGATTTACCATTTTCATTAGATAAGACATACTCAAATTTAGATGGATTCCTACGAGTAGCTATATCCTCTTTTGAAAAAGGACAGCCACGTGTTTTAGCCTTAACCTCTAGCTAAAGAAGAAAAGTCGATGCTGGATTTGCAAGCTCTTTTAACTTTCTTAATAATTGAACCTTAGGTAGATCATCACTATCATTGAAATGCTTTACAATCATCTCTATCTCTGGCATGAAACACAATGTTTTTTATTCATCTTGATTGACATGCAGTAGGTCTAGCTTCTTCTAGTGGGAATGAACAGAAGACAAAGGAATAGGTCGACCTTCACATTTGTACTCTGCAATCTCGTGTGCACATGGAAACCCATGACTATCCCGTATTATACATCTACAAGCAAAAGCATCCAGACCAACAGAGTCAGCTTGTTTAGACTCATCAAGTATCATAGTGAGTGCATTCATTGTAACAAATCCTCAACTATTTGAAAATTGATGGTTTAAAATCATGTTCTACCAAATTCAAACTCCTCTCCAGTGAAGCCTTAATCTCAACCAGTTGTAATTCCAACAAAGCATGGATTTTTGTCCATGATGACTCAAAAGTGTCTTGGGATGTCCTCAACTGCTTCTTCAATTTACAATGTGACAACTCAGCCCTTTAACAAGTGCAACAAAAAAATTTTATGTGAATAACAACTTTTTTTGTTAGATTGCAAAAGCTGTAATAAAATATAAACAAAATTATAATAGTCCTTATACTTAATAGTCACATTTCCAAAGTGCATAACTGAGTTTGTCCATGCAGAAACAAATTTTTCCTTATGCTTATCTAGCCACACATTCCTTATATAAGTAAGTGCTATAGGATATTTTGAAAAATCTCTCTCCATGCCTTTTAACCGTTGTGCAAACTCTGCCTCTGATGCAGATATATGCCGTCTGCAAAGAAGGGTAGTTGCACTTGGAAAATTTTTTTGAATAGCATTCATTAAAGCTAGTTCTCTATCTGTCACAATAACAATTGGTAACATATTCTCTTCCATTATACTTTTTATTCTCTCCAATGCCGAAATATAGTTATTCTCCAGCTCTGATTCAAGATATACACAGCAAACTGAAAATGTGAAATCAGTTGATGTAACACCAACTATCTCTCGTAACGGCATATCATATCTATCGATTTTATATGTGCAATCTATTATCAATACTCGCGGAAAAGCTTGCAACAACTCTATTGCAGAAGGGTGTGCTAAAAATAAATCTTTGACACAGTCTGTATCTACATGACTTCTATGCCACTTAATATATTTATGCTCAGTCAATTTGCTCATAAGTAATTGCATTCGCGAATGTCCAACTTGTTCTCTGACCTTATATTTTCATCAGACGTTGTAGATTGTTCGTATTGTAATCAGGCATTGTAGATTGTTCGTATTGCAATGGCATTATGCATATCTCTTTTCTTTAAGACATATAATATATCTTTTGGTTTAACATTATTCTTCGACATATCAACCAATAAATTGCTCTCCACTTTATTAAGAATACCAGCAAATGAGTGGCCTTCAAGATATTGTGTAGCAGGATGGTTACGGAACCCACATATCACTATCAATGCCCAATCATCATTATTTGCCATTTTATAACCTTTTAGCTTAAATGGACACTTGCATTTCTTTGTTCCAGTGGCCTTTATCCGTTTTGGCTTGTGACCTTGAGGATGTCTATGCCTATAAACACCACTCCTTTCACATGTGAAAATTATCCTTGGTTTTCTACCGTTTGCAATTACATCAAATTTTTTAATCACAATAACAAGTCCCATTTCTCTTTCCAACATCTCATGTTCATTCAATTAGTGCTTCTCTACTTGAAAAAACCTATAAACAAAAGAAATTACAACTTATCTAGCCAAATATTGTATATTATGCATGCGACTAAAAACAAAAGAAGAAATTGATTAATGCATACATATTAGTCGTAAATGTATCAGTATTGTCCAAAACCACTAATCCATTTGAAACATCACCATCCTCGATTGATCTTTCATCCTATAATGAGAATGAATTATAAATTAAATAATAAAATTTAAATAAATTTAATATATCAAAGAAAGAAAATCATGCTTACGAAAACGCAAGTAGCCAAATACTCAAACAGTAATATATATGCTTCGTAAAGTTTTTGACTTACTTAACTAAAAGGAGAATTAATTCCCAACACAAAATTATAAACGAAACCATAAAAGGATCATATGAAACTAGACAAACCATAAATTAATCCACGTGAACAAACAACTTTTTAATTAAAATTTACTTTTTAAAAAACATAAGTTAAACTTACTGATTCCGATTGGAATTCTTCCTTTGGCATATCTTCGTCCTCCATCAATGCAATATCAAGTACTTTTTTTTTTTCCAGATTCTTCCCTTTGTATTTTTTCTTCATATATCATTACAATATTGGCTTTTTTTTTTTAATTTGAACTGTCAAGAAAGAGTTTAAGAACATAAAAACTTCTGGGTTTATACATTGTAATAAATTTAACTTATAAATTATAATAGATAATAATTTAATTAATAATTATTTATTTACCTATTTTAGTTATATCACCTATGGATAATATTGTAATTACAAAAAATTAATAAGTGGGGTGGTTTTACACAAAAGGTGGGTGGAAATATCACCACCCTTATTTTAATTGATTTTTTCTTTGCATAGTGATATCTGACTCCCTCAATATATCTTATAGCCCCTAATAATCACTTTTATACTAATGCCTATTTCTTCCTTATATAAAATTACTAAAAAGGATAAATACCTTATAAATACGCTGCTTGCATAACTTTCACAGATCAACAATGCTACTTTAATATGAAATAGTTATAGAAAATTTTTAGAGAAAAGTAATTTGGAGCACCGTTTTACTTTCATTTCATTTTGTTAATAAGGAGAGAGAGAGAGAGAAAAAAAGAGGGTTTGTAATTTCAACAAACAAAATGAAACTCTGAATTTTGACCAAACGCCACCATTATGGCCCCTTTAATTAATTTTAAAAAAAAAATCCTCTTAAACTCAATCTGAATTATTAAAAATTAACATCACTTCACCAATTAATACAGCCACAAACTCTTGTACAAACTAAATTTGTACAAACTGATGTGACATTAATTCATTGATTGAAAGAAAATATAAAATAATGAAAACAAATCATGTGGACCAAGTGATATTTCATTCAACCAATTAAATCATGTCACATCAAATTGTACAAAATAAATTTGTACAAGAGTTTGTGGCTGTATCATTACTCTTAATTAAATGTGGTTTACTTGATCATTATGGGCAAAAGCAAACTTCCCAAAACTTTACTAGATTTTCAATTCACTACTTCCTACTCACAAGGTATTTCATTCCTTCCCATTTTGTTTCCATTAATGATCAGATTCAATTAATTCAACTCCTACACCATCGAGAGTAAAAATACCTTTCAAGAACAAATTTAGAAATTAGGGATCTTCATGATCAACAATGGCTGCGCTCCGGCAGATGTTGCCTGCGTGCCGCAGATGGTGTCGTACTTTGTGAACTCCAGCTACGCTGTGTGTGTTATGGACGCTGAATTGTTTGCTTTGAAGGCTATTAAGATTTAATTCACTACACTGATGAATAAAAAATGAATGATTTATATGGTAATTGTTTTAAAAAATACTCATAAAAAGAAAGAGCCTTAATATAAGCTTTTTTTTTAAGTTTTATTTGACGGAGTGTTTTAAAAAAAGGATAAAAACTGTAATAAGGATAAAGTAGGGATTAGATGAAATATATTGAGAGAAGAAAATTATTTTACACTTTTTAATGCGATTAATTGAGAAGAGAGGGCTGGCGAGATATATTGATAGGATCAAATGTCACCACTCTTTTTATTTTGTCTTTATATATTGCAAAGTATTTTTATGTGGGTGCATAATCTAGTAACAATATTGAATTTTTAAAACTATGTTATTTTCAAAGACAGAATTATCTTTGAAAATTTTGATTATTTTACCATTACGGGGGTTTTAACTAATTTGATGGGAGTTTCGCATAGTTTTAGAAAATAAAGAGGAGGTTTCTCTCAGTCTTACTGAAAACTTGCTGTACATGGATGCTGTAGAAACATTTGTTAGAACAATTAACTACCCAAAAACCTGTACGCAAACTACCAAAACCAAGAAAATTCACGGCCAGTTTTATTTTCTTTTATAAATTATTCAAAGTCCAATTGAGGAGACAAAAACGTTATTAACAATCATCATTTATTTTTTCTCTCTATAATATAATGAATTCTTTCTGTCACATTATGTTAATATATAATATGGTCTTCACGTAACAGGAGGATGAACGACGATAAAAAACATAGGTAAAATAATTGAAGATGATAATTAATATCTTATTAGGACTTATCTAATTTACATTTTTATATATATATTTTTTTGCTTTTATTATCCTAGTTTAGTTAACATTTCAGTTTATATTTATTCAATCCGAATCCATATCACTCGAACAAATCAAAATTAGAAACCTATTAGGAAAAGGCAACTAATATAAGTACCCCATATATCAACGTATCGCCAGCGCATAATACAAAAACTTTGGACTCTAACCAAAAGTATACACTACCCTCACATTGCAACAATGAAAAACTCTCTCCTCGTCTTTTGCTTCTTTCTTGCCCTTACGATTTCACCTAGTTCCAGCTTGCCTTACAATGCCGGCCGCAGCCGCAACGGCAACCACCATCTTGAGCTTCAGCTTCCGGCCGGTGTAGTTGGCCCCGAAAGCCTCGCTTTCGACTGCAATGGCGAAGGGCCGTACGCTGGTGTTTCCGACGGTAGAATTCTCAAGTGGCAAGGCTCAAAACTTGGTTGGACTGAATTTGCCACCACCTCTCCATACAGGTAAGAATTCGTATACATACATGTTAATATGTATGTAATTTATATTATTGTACTGCAATATGAATTTACATGCACGCATATTATTGGGTTTCAAAAAATTCGTATATATAGCAAAGTTTACGGTTGCATGTTGTCGTGCTATATGTACCTTATTATAGCAATTTAGAGGTCAAAGAGTTCTTATCAGATTTCTTTAAAATTGAAAAATAAAAATTACCCTAGTAAACAAATCTATTGTCGTTTCAGTGTGAAAAAATTCACTAAACATCTACATAACACTTCACTCTCTTACATGCGATTCTTTTAACATCACATCTATTACTTTGCTTTATTTATATGCCTGATTCAACTAGATCTAGTTTACAAATTATTTATTTATTTCTTTTCAACTGCACTAACGCAATTTCAAATTTGTATGTGATTCGATTAGGCGGCTAAGGAGGATTTGTGATGGCACAAACAGCACGATTTTAGAACCCCTATGTGGGAGGCCGTTGGGCATCAAATTCAATCCTGTTACATGCGATCTTTATATCGCTGATGCCTACTTTGGGTTAATGGTCGTTGGCAGAAACGGTGGCCCAGCAAAACAACTTGCTTCTTCAGCGGAAAGAATTCCCTTTCGCTTCACAAACGCCTTGGACATTGATCCCAATACCGGCGTTATTTATTTTACCGACAGCAGCATGTACTTCCAAAGAAGACAGTATCCTATGCTGATCGATAGCGGAGACAGAAGTGGAAGATTATTGAAATACGATCCTCGCAACAATGAGGTGGCAGTATTACGAAGGGGCCTAGCATTTCCAAATGGCGTCGCCCTAAGTAAAGACAAATCATTTTTACTGGTTGCTGAATCAGATTCAAGGACGATTCTAAGGTTTTGGATTCAAGGTGAGAGCGTTATATACTCTCCGCAACCATTTGCTCATGTTGCTAAATTTCCAGACAACATCGAGACAGACAGGAACGGGGACTTTTGGGTTGCATTAAACACTAAGAGAGGAAGTGACGACGCAGATCTTGTGGCGGTTAAGCTTGATGGCAACAATGGCAATGTCCTCAAAGTTTTAGAAGGAAATAAACAAAATGCACTTGATTCAGTTAGCGAAGTCGAAGAACACGGTGGATATTTGTACGCGGGATCTCCAGTGCAGCCTTACGTTGTTGTAATCAAGGCTTAGCTAGGCTTGATTCTTTTTGCTTCTTTTCATTCTTCTTTGTTCTTAATTGCATAAAATGAGTGATCTGTATTTTTGTTGAAATTTGCTTTTCTAACAATACAATAAACTACAGTTTTCTTTTAATTGCATAAGATGAGTCGTCTGTATTTTTGTTGAAATTTGCTTTAATTAGGCATACACGCATGAATAAAAGCAAGCATGAAATTGTCACTACCATAGAACTGAGCT
Source organism: Murraya paniculata (assembly GCA_030449075.1). NCBI lineage: Eukaryota > Viridiplantae > Streptophyta > Magnoliopsida > Sapindales > Rutaceae > Murraya > Murraya paniculata. Next base: position 1,821,257 of record JAEVFN010000049.1, on the reverse strand, counting down.
CAAAATAAATTCAAAAAATTGATTATTTGAGAATCTTTATAGGAATTGATTGTTTGGGATCTGAAAGTTGATTATTTGAGAATCCTTATAGGAATTAATTGATTATTTCAGAAGCTGAAGCAATCCCAAACATGTTATTATGATTACAAAACTGGGCATAAACCTCAAGCCTTATAGGAATTGATTATTTCGGAAGCTAAAGCAAAGTTGTTATGATTATAAAACCCAGCATAAACCTCAAGAAAATGCTTTTCGGTAAACAGAAGAACCTAAAGTCCTGAATCCATTAGCATCTAAATTATATTCTGTTCTCTGTGCAAAAAGTTCAAGAAGTGTATTCAAAGGTCTAGTCTGAATTTCATTTGAGCGAGTTGAAAAGAATAATTAAAGAAACGCATACAGTCTTAATCTAATGACTGAAAATGATATGAACTCAGCATACTAATGTAGTACAATGCACAGCTAGTGAATAAATCTAATAGCTATAATCAATTTCCATCAAAGAGCTGATTAATATACATATTGTCCTTGCCATTTTATAATTTTTATTTGGATGCTTCTATCCTTTGATCTAATCCTTAAGTTGGAGAGAACTCATGTCCCTCTGCTGAGTCACAAATCCATGTCATGTTGCACATCAATAACAGCAGAGAGCAAAGCACCGATGATATCGTCACGAGGACAGTTCGTCAAACAGTTTGATTCATTTAACAAACACTTGCCTCTACTCATTTCAGAGACAATAAATATATTGAAATACTGAAATAGATCATTTGGATTACATAGGAAAGGCTAGTGAGCAATTCATTGTTAATTAATACTATAATTAAATAATAAAGAAAAAATTAATATTGTACATTCATTGATTTACTTAAAAATATCTTATCTTCCGTTTAATATCAATGGCATTGACAACAAGGCACTTTAAAAAGTAATTTAATAAAAAAACACCACAGCACTATTAATATCATGAGAAAGCAGTTGCTTTGGCACTGTCCCACTATTTTAGCACCGAATAATAGTTTTCTGTTATGTGACACAGGTATGAGCCTCAAAGTGAATTTTTTTGTGATCCTACAATATGAACCCCTAAATTTAGCATTAAAAATTTTAGTCGGTCTCATTATTCTGTGAAATAATAAATCACCAATAGACTATCCCAATATACACATGTTTTTTTTCCCCTAATGTTGGAGATCCATTAATTCAAGCCATCAAAGGCCTGAAGCTAAAACAAGGAGCTTTAGAGATTTACAATCGTTGCTTTTTCTCTCTCTTTTTTCTATAATAAAATGAATTCTTCCTGTGATAAGGACCAAGCAAAAGGAGTGGTCTCCACATAACAGAGTGATAAAGAATGATAAAGAAGAATGAGTAAAATGACGCAGGATAGATTTAGATTCTTGTATTTTTTGTGTTTTCATTATGCTAGTTTAACTAACGTTTGAGTTTACATTCAATCCGAATCCAAACCAGTCAAATAAATCAAAATCTTAAGTAGAAACTTATTAGGAAAAAGCAACTTCTTTCGATTGCAATAACGAAAAGCTCTCTCCTCGTCGTTTTCTTCTTTCTTGCCCTTATGATTTCTCCTAGTTTCAGCTTGCCTTACAATGCCGGCCGCAGCCGCAACGGCAACCACCATCTTGAGCTTCAGCTTCCGGCCGGAGTAGTTGGCCCCGAAAGCCTTGCTTTCGACTGCAATAGCGAAGGGCCGTACGGCGGTTTTTCCGACAGTAGAATTCTCAAGTGGCAAGGCTCAAAAGTATGTATGTATGTATGCATGTATGTATGTATATGTATGTGTGTATATGTATGTGTGTATGAATGTATGTATGTATGTATGTATATGTATGTATGTAGGTTTGTATGTATGTATATATACATAGTTTATATTGTTGTATCGTAGCATTAATTTACATGAATGCACGTTATCCTGTTGTCCTATTATGTATAGCAAAGGTTATTGTTAGGGTAGCATTTTAACCATGGTTCCTGCGCTGTTATAGCAAAATAGACGTCAAGAAGTGATTCTTAGGGTTCTTTAAAATTGAAAAAGAAAAAATACTCTAGGTGAGACTACAAAATTAATATATAGTCGTTTTATTTTCAAAATGCTCTCTACATAGATATATAGCATTTTACTCTCTTATGTCCCATTCTTGTAACATTACATATAGACTAGTAATGTTGTTAAATATCTAAAATATATATAGATCTCAAGCAGCTTTAGTTTCACCCAAATGTTCACTCATATGATAATTAAAAAGGCATAAAAAATGGAATAAAGGAAAAAGAAATAAGAGTCTCACCATACTTATTCTTCGCGCTTACATGATTTATTTATTCATTTTCTTCAGTTTTGCTAACGGAATTTCAAATTTGTATCTGGCTTAATTGGGCGACCAAGGAAGATATGTGATGGCTCGACCAACACAACTTTAGAACCTTTGTGTGGGATGCTAATGAATACATGTGATTTGTGCGGATGCGTACTTTGGATTGATGGTCGTCGGGAGAAACGGTGGCCCAGCGAAACAACTTGCTTCTTCAGCTGAAGGAATCTCTTTTCGCTTTACAAACGCTTTGGACAATGATATCGCTACGGAGTTGTTTATTTTACTGACAGCAGCATGTACTTCCGAAGGAGGAAATATTCTATGTTGATTAATAGTGGAGATAGAAGTGGGAGGTTGTTGAGATACGATACCCGTAGCAAAGAGTTGACAGTCCTACAAAGAGGCTTAGCATTTCCAAATGGCGTCACCCTAAATAAAGATAAATCATTCCTACTAGTTGCTGAATCGAATTCGATGAAGATTTAAAAATTTTGGATTCAAGGGATTCGAGGTGAGAGAGTTACATTATCTCCACAGCCTTTTGCTCGGCTTTCGAAATTTCCAGACAAAGTCGAGACGGAGACTAAAGCAGACTTTTGGGATGCATTGAACACTAAAAGACGAAATATTGAAAGAGATCTTATGGCGGTTAAGCTTGATGGCAATGGTGATATTGTGAAAATTTTAGAAGGAAATGAACAGAATGCACTTGATTTTGTTAGCGAAGTTGAAGAACATGATGGATATCTGTATGCAGAGGATCTCCAATGCGACCTGACGTTGTTTTAATCAAGGGTTGGCTAAACTCGTTTATTTATTTATTTATTTATTTTTGGCTGTTTATTTGTTGTTTCTGTTTGTTTCTTATTGATTATTTGTTGTTCTCACATTTGACAGTACTGCAATTTTCATTTATAATTTTTCAGGCGCATAAAATGAGCACGCTGTATTTCTACTGGAATTTTAATTAGGCATACATGGATGAATAAAATCAAGCAGGAAATAGGCACTACCAAAAAAGGAACTCAAGATTACTATCAGCAGTCGCACTTACTCCTTGCACAGGGGAGTCAAGAACAAATTTATCTTCAATCTAAAAGGTGATCAAATTTTGAAACAAGAACACAATTAAAATGAAATGGATGTGAATTTTTAATTTTTAAAATATCTACATGCACTATTACAAGCTCAAGTAAACCCATATTTGATAACAAAAGTAAAAAAAATTTCTAAGTTGCGATCAAATCAAATCCGATCCGATCAATATTTGATTAATTTGGAATAATGATTGGAGGATTAATGATTCGCTACTCACTAGACAAAAGATGCTGATAAAATAACTAAGATGTTTCTACTCCTGTTTGAGATGAAATAACACAAGGAAGCAAAGCCCGTAACCCATATGTCAAAAGCATTAATAAAAAGAGACGAAAAATTATTTCAAGGGAGCTTATTTTCTAAATACAAAACTGTATCAAAATCAGTTTGTTGTACATGGATGCTATCAAAGCATTCGTCACAACTATTAACTACCCAAAAAACTGTACACAAACTAATTTTATTCAGGAAAAGAATGGCTATGCAACATGCTATTTTTAAATCTAAATGACAATATATTTGAACCTGGACAACTATAATTTGCATCACCTTTCGAGTGCATTATTCTGAGTTTTCTTGCTCCAAGTCCACAGCTAACTCTATCTTTCCACTGTACAAATCCGAGACCCATCCAAAAAGTAAGGGTCAATCTTTCATGAATTGCCTCCATGTTCCCACCAACTGAAAGTCCTAAAGGAATCTTTAGATGCTTTAGGAATAAGCATTAAGCTTGACATGCAAGCCGTTGGTTCAGACTCATGTGTAGGTCAAAATCTAGAAAATTTCATTCAGACTGAAAATAACTATCATAAATAGAAAGCCGATCAAAAGCATCGAAGTTTGCTTTTAGTCCAACAAATTGACTGCCCAGCTGAGCACAACCAGCATCCGGCCAACGGCAGCCCCCATCTCGTGTGCGTAATGGACACAAAGCTTCACACACCCGACCAACTGGATTGCTCGAAACATGATCATCCATCACGGTGACTGAAACAGAGAAATCTGATTTCTCATCATACTGTATACTGCCATCAGATACTCTTTTTGAAGCAGACATTTTCAGTGGACTCTCTGTTGTATTACTTTCAAAGTCAACAGTACAATCACCACTGCTAGAAAATTGAACCTTGCATCCTAATGATTGAACGGCTCGCTTTATGGCTTCACTTTCCTTGCTGGCCCTATTGGCTACATTCACAGCCTTGCTTCTGAGTTGCTTCTCCTTTCTTAACTCTGCGGTTTGTGATTCCATAGCAATCATGGTTTCTTTAGCTTTCTTTTCTGCTACCTCTTTTGCCTGCCAGGAATTTAATCAACTCAATACTATTTACAGACTCTCTATAATTCAATTACAGTAAAAAGAAGACGAGGATAGTCAGTTCATTGTCATTTAGGATAATATGAGCAAGTGAGAGATTCCATTAACCAATAAAAAACAACCTTTCATTGTTGTCTACCACCCGAAAGGAGGGTAAAAAGAGAGAGACTTCATATTTTCCAAGGAAAATATGAAGTCTCTCTTCCTGTAAAACAGAAGGAAAAGATTTCCCTACCTTCTTCAGTTCAGAGAACTTTATAGCCATGTCCCTACATTGTGCTTCAAGCTCCCCAGTTTGGGCTTCGTTGGGACAAGCCCAGCGCAGATGGAATTGAGGCCACAAAGTTGGGGCTAAAGCTGCAGCCGGAGGTAGAAGAGGACCAGCATGTTTCAGTGGATCATAAAAGAGGTTATAGTGCACATGAGATCTTCCTGCTGAAGAACGCAAATCAGCCAGATATGCCCACAAGCACCCACAAGCTTCAGCGACGCCACATTGCTGCCTCTCCTTTTCACTGAAAATTAAGACTAACGAATCAGATAATTCTAAAACTTTCTCAGCAGTGCATTGAGAGTTAAACTATTCCATTCCAATTTGTTTTGTGTATGTTTCCAGACAGCTACAATATTCGATAATTGGAAGCAATAAGTAAACAAGCTGATTTTTAGCCAGCAAATAAAAATATCATAAATAAGGATGCCTGTAGCAGTTATACATGTAACCATATGTTCATTAATAAAACACTAACTTCAGGGGAAGAAATGTAGGAAAAATTCTCTTAGACCGGTAGTTCCTCAGATTATACATTTATGAAGTAAAAGACACATCCAAACCTTGCTGACAAGCTAGAAAACATAATGAAGTCAATTAATTTAACAAAAATTACAAGCTAACTTGAGTACAACCTTTTTATCCAGTATACTTCAGATTTATCCGTACAGTTTGTTAATGCTTCCTTCTGAACAAATTGTATCATTTATACTCTTAATCCTTCTCCAACTCTATAACATTTGGCAGCAATTTTTGTTTTTGGCCAAAACAAAAAACCATTATACTTTTAAATAACTGTTTCCCTACTATGTAATAATCACATCAAGAATTCTTAATTTTTTCTCATCCTTTCTGCTTCAAAAGAAAAAAAATTATGGAATTTGACCCTAAGACTTGTATCAATTCAACTCTTCATTTCCCTTGACTAAGATCTTATCAAAACGACCAAGCTTCTGGCCATGTAAAACTGTCGCACTGCAGGAAATACAATAGAAAAGGAAAACGAGAGAGAACTCAAAAATTCAGTTCTTCAGGACAAATTACTGGCTTAGTCCTGCTGTTATCCCAATAGTAATGACAGATGCAGTTAATGCATGCCTGGTACCACAGCTTTTATAGGAATAGGATCTATCCCAGTGCTTGTATTAAGGTCGAACTACCTGTTGCACAAGAAGTTTCCAAAGCGACAAGAAAGCACACAGTCCAAGAAATCCACCAGAAAAGCCTGAATACGAAAGAGCAGAAAAGTCAGCAATTGGTTTTCTCTGAAAAGGACATGAAAGAATGTAAAAGTTATTAGGAAAAAAAAAATGGAAAACATTTCACCAGCACATTCAAATTTAATGATGGGATATGTGACAGAATGAGAAACACATTTCACATATAGAAGAAAATACATACCGACGAGAACTCAAAGGCAAATGGATACATCCGCATCAATTGTGAAACACAGTCAACCCACTGCAGAAACAAATTCACACACCAGATCATTAATTTTTCAGCAGACAAACTTATAACACAACTAGATATCAGAAGTCCTCCCACAGCAGAGCCGAAGGCATGGAAGAGATGTCAGGGACAAGGCATGCTAGTGTTTATATAGGAGTGAGCAGCTACTTAATGAAGTGTGCTAAGATTTGTCTTTTATACTAATCTTGAGCCCTTGCCTATTAAATTGAGCTTTTGAGTCAAAAGATTTGTCTAACATGGTATCAAAAGACAATGCCCCAAGTTCAATTTCCATACGTGCAAACTCAATTTTAATTATTTAAATTCAATTCTTTGGCTCATTTTCGAGCTCTCTTGTATCTAGGCACACCCTAGTCCACATTTCACATGAGGCATGTTAAGATTTGTCTTTAAGACTAATAATGGGCCGTTATTGGCTTAAGCTTTTGAATTTTGAATGTATTGATTAAATGAAGATTCTACTTACGACTCAATAGTTAAACTAAATATTGATGCAAGAACCTGCAAAAATATGGGAGAATAGTTGTTCTGTGTGTGAGAAGAACCAGAAGCTTGAGGTGCCAATGAACCAGATGACTGGCGCATGGGTGATGATGGAAAACTCCCAGTAGAGGACTGCCTAGATAATTCAAAAGATATATCACCACTTCCAGAGAGGGTTGGCATTCCCACACGATCCGAAAACGGATGGCCAAATGCTAGCCAATCTTTTTCAACAAGTGCCTGCACCAAGAAAAAAGATTTTACAAGTTATGAGTCACATCACACTGAATGCATAATTAAAGAGACAAGGCAACTGATATCCATGTCAGCATCTCATATGGATAAGATAAATAAGAACGATACAGCAACCCAAAAAGAAAAAAAAATGAGCAATTGAAAAAAAAATGTCAATGCTAACACTTGATTCTGAGACAGTAAAAGTCGAAGTGGGGAAAAAATAAAATAAAAGGGCCAGAGAAAACCTTTGCATGCAACAGAAGAGTTCCCACATTGCCTTTCATACTAGATTATTTAAGAACTTCTTGGCAGAAACATGAGAAAAAGAGATTTTAAGGCTGCAAATAAAAGCTAAATTTTCAAGCATAAAAAATGTACCTGAAATCCAGCGACTTTTAAATTTTCAAGCATAAAAAATGTACCTGAAATCCAGCGAATGTCCGATAGTATGGATCAAGCAACAAATTAGCAAGTGCAACCAACTGAGTCGTTCTATCCCAACCATCACTGCACAACACAAAGGCAAATGTATATGTTAAGCACCAAATTACAAACATGTTAAAAAAGGCCAATTTCAGGTAAAAACCTGAAATACAAATTTTCCATTTTGTTGAGTGTCAACAAAACGTTTTCCTTTTATTAATCTTTAACACATCAAAAAAGGAATTATCTAGGACTTCAAACAAGAAATCTCTAAGATCCATCCTAACTACAGAAGTAGGAGAACTTGCAATAAAGATTCCCATTTCTTGCTCTCTCTATCTCACAGCTCTCTAAATGGTTGAATAAAAAGTCATTAAGATTAAACTCAATTCAATCTAAATTAATTACGCAAGTTCCTAGACAACTTTAACATCATCATGATCACTCCAATCTAAAGCTCGGTTTGAGGAGTGGATTTTTACCTGCCTCTCTTAGTCTTCAAAGATAGCTGCCAGTAATCCATGAATAACTCCTGGAGTGGACTACGTAAAAGTACACAATTTTTGACAAAGAGACCCCCAAGTTCACATATTAAAACAATGGATTGGTCATTATACCTTGCTTACCCAGGGTTTCAGATAAAGCAGCTTAAAAGAAAATAAACAAACAAATAAAGAAATGATACACGACGAGGTTCTTTTGAAGTCATCCTGTCTGTCATTCAAGTCAAATAGAAAATTCTATAAATGAAACCTAACCGTGTCTCTGCATATATGATATAAACCAGAAATAAGGAAGCAAAAAATTTCATATATCTAGAAATATGACTCCACAGCCATTCAAGAATTTATTTAAGTATTTATAGTTGTTATGCAGAGAAACTTATTAACTAAAAATTCAAAACATCAAACTTTTCTGAGCAGAAACTGAAATATTTATCCATTTCTAGCAATGACCAGTCTGAGAATTATGACATCAAAAAACTTCTGACCTGCAATGTACTAGCACAGAAGCTGATTCTAAAGCAATTCGTGCAGCAATCCACGCTGAACCAGCCAAGACACTCTGAACATGTATTAACCAACCACTGTCTCCAAGGGTTGATACTGAAGCTGACATACTGCTCAGATTGCCTCCACCCCATGTCCAACCACCATGTCTCTGTCAATAAAATTGGAAAATGGCATAAACAGATGTTCAAAAGATAACAGTTATGCCAAAGTTCAGCAGACAGACATTTTAAAAAACCTTAACAATTCAGCTTGAGGAAATCCACCTTGTAACACTTTAAAAGAAAAAAATCAGGAATTCGAAACAGGTATACAGACAGGGGACTGACCAAATGACCGAAGTTGAAAATACCATAAAATAGTAGAGGGACAAGATTCCAACTCAACATGAGAGGAACTGTGAGGTAATAATGTTCCTAGAACTGCAAATGATCTTCATAAATTTGTGTCAAGCATGTTGCGGCTGATGTCAGAAGCAAACCTTTTTCTCAGCACTTGTGGCACTGATTAAAAGAAATAAAGAAAAGAAAAGAAAAGATCTTCATAGGTCCCAAGACTAACCAAGAATGATGACATTCCATCAGACGACGTGGTGCCATGAGTGTCTAGGTAGTCTCTCAGCCGAGCAAAACTTTCTCGCATTGCATGAATGTTGTCTATCCCAAAAAAAACTATCTAATAACAAATAAAAAGAAAGGAAACATCATTAGCGAACAGTGTAACTTCAAAAGTCAATTCGCGGTAGATGCATTACTGAACAGTTCAAACCTTTGACATACCTCAGATTGAAAATAATTTGAAGACGACTCTGAGCCACCACCCATTGCCCCATTTGCTAAAGCATTTTTTCTTGGTCTTGCATCAGCAATATAAAGCTTCCTGAAAGAAGAATAATTAGAATAAATTAAGCCCATGAAAAAGGCAACCTCATTTTATGTTAAATTTGAAATCAGAGCACAAAAATTTAAAAACGAAACAAAAGCCATTGCAAAATGATAGATTCAACATCAAATATATATAAAAAAGGAAAAAATACTTATTTATCATCAGAAGTATTGTACATATCAAATTATAAATCATAAATTGTATCATTCAGGCCCACTCTAAAAACTAATTTCTTTGGTGTTACGAAAGAAGATCCCTAAAGAAGGAAAAAGACCACAAATTGCTCCCATAACTTGATGGACTTCATATATAGATGGTATATAGCATATGCAGTTACAATTGCCATTTATTACTAAAAATCGCATCCGTTATAAAGGAAATTGACATACAGTAGACTGCTTCTTCACATTTCAATAAAATGATGTGCATGATATTGTTGAAAGAAACTCTAGAGCATTAGGAAAGATCAGGTGAGAATTGAAACAAACAGAAAAATAGAAAATGACAATGACAAGCACTGAATCCAAAAACCAAAAAAAGATGAACAGAACAATATTACCTCCGTGACATCTTTCCACCAGCAAGTTGTGTGCATAGGGCAGCAACAAGCTTTTCATCAGTGTTGCTGAACAAAATTAGAAGAGTATCAATAAAGAGTCAATTGTTCAATTGCCAAGCCTAAAGACATAACTTGACAATTCAATTCACATAAACACGATTTACAATCTGCCTTTTGTGTGTTTCCAATGCGCATTCATTCAATGGTAGAGGGTTGGAAAGTCTTAACTGGAAACTTCAACTTACCTTCTCATATTCATCATAAGGCCAACTAAGGGTTGAGATGAACGAGCAAGGACTGCTCCAGTTCCTATTTTCACCCCAAATATCAAGACATGAGTATGGCAATGATAAGAGTATGGCAATGATAACAAAAATAAAAAATAAAAAATAAAGTAACAAATATAAATTTTCTGCATACCGGGATGACACCAAGAAATTACAGGCAATCGACACCGTGCACGAAAAGAGGAAGCCTGAAGCACTTCCTGATCACTAGCATCAGTAATTAAGCAAAGTACTTAGTTGCATACAAAATAAACCCACAAAATTACTGGAATAAAGACATTTCCTTCTTTCATTGCTGGTAAAAAGGATTCCAATGCTTACCTAATACATTTTGGAATAATTAAAGCAAATGGATAACTCTGGCACATTGTGTAGGTGGAATTTATGTCACTTATTCTCCACAGCTCATTTGACAGTGTAAACGAACCTTCTTCAATCATGTCCATGGTTGCAGAGCTAGAATTTTTTCCAAGAAGACGAAAATACTCATTCAATAACCGCACCTTTGGGTTGGCATTAACATATTTGGAAGGCCCAGATGAAAAAGCATAAATATCCCAGATTCTTGCTGGCTTTGCACACTTCACTAATGCATCATAAACAGCACGTCTCTGTAAAATTAATAATTAACCTAGATCATCTACTATCACATGCAAAAAAAATTTTTAAAAAAATCACAGCACTAGTTATGTCTACTACATAATATAAAATTTACAACTATCACAAAAACAGTAACCTCTTTCATCATGTTGTCAAGAAAAAAAAGTAGCATGATCACCATAGTGAAAAGGAATTTATGATGATTTTTCATGACTAGACATAAGTACAGCTGATGCTAAGCAGCAAACCAGTCTTAACAATCACACTAATAGGCAAATAACTGCCAACATATCAGATGTTGATTTTAAAATGCTACATGTAAAGTGTGAAATTGAGAAAGCCTATGTAACTGCACCAGTCATTCTTAAATTCCACAAAATGTCAAAATCTATAACATACTACAACAAAGGTTTTTTCTGAAGTTCAAAAATTCTGGTAAAATATATAGTTTTAATATGAGGAATGGGAATTTGGACTAATAACGAAAAAGTTTGACATATAACAAGGTTATCATTCTTCTTCATACGAATTTTAAATTCAATATATTGAAGCATTTTAACATAATTTAATCAACAAAATCCTCAAGGTCCCCTGAATGTACAAGGGAAAAGACCAACATAATACTAAAGTTTTCATGTCATCCACAATTTAAAGAAGTATAGTTTTCCTATCACAGAACACCCTCTGTATATTAACTTTAAAAGACGTTAGCAAGCCACAACAGCCTTAGACTGAATTTGAATGTGATTTGAAGTCAAGGCACACACAAAAAATCCATACTCCTTACTACAATGAAGGATCCACAATAGGTGCATATCGTTGTAAGCACACAGAATAGTGAGCATTGATATCCTATGATCTTTCTAAGAAGTTACTTATCCCCATGGCTCCACCCCTCCAGCAATCCATAAGCTTAAAGTAGAACAATCTCATTCCACCAAGGAGCGATCACATTCACAATTTCAGTTTTTTTTTTTTTTTTTTTTTTTGGCTTCTAATTAGTCAAAATCTCTAACCACCATTATATCTGAATCCTATTATATAACAAAACCAAATACAAAACTGCAGTCCAACTGCATTTAAGTTGTTACTAGTTAATAATTAAAATTTTTCAAAGAGTCAATAAATCCTAAACCATGATTAACGTTATTGTTGAAAATAAATATGCATGGGATCATCATACACTTTATCTATAGAATAAGTACTCATCCTGACCATTAACAACATTAAATTGGAATTAAACATGTAATAGGAGGAGTTCCTCTGCAGGCCTCTAGTTATTTTTCAATGTCTTCAAGCCATCACGGGGCCTTAAGCCCAAATCTCAACCGAAGCTTCCTAACAACATGACTGACTTAGGTAGTTGGAAGCTTTCATGTCAGCTACTCATTTGGGTGTTAATGACACTATTCAATCTATTTACCCTATGGGAATCCAATGCAAAAGCCTCTCAGAGGTGTCTTATTCTTCCATGGCGTAAAAGGGAAATACCATACATATCAATCAAATATTAGAGAGTAAGACAAATTTGCGAAGCCAGCAACGTGAATATGAGCAAATAAATAAACAGGTAATTACAAGAAGTAAGACACTTAAAACTGACCTGCTTTGTTTTAGGGCGGAAACCAAAGACAATAATTCTCATATCTTTGCCTGCAAAATGTAAGAGGAGCTATTACTATAATCACAAAAAAGAACAGTTCTATTATTAAACTAATTTTATACAATATACAAGATAAAGTACAAGAAAGATTAGCCAAAGACTATTAGACTGAAATTATTCTAGTACTGAGTAGTGCAACATTTACAGAGTTGGAAAACAGCATTTGTATCCCAGTTGATACAAATACGTGGCCTTCATACAAATCACCACATAAGAGAGAAATAAGAAGCTACATAACCACTTGACACACGGCAATCTAATGAAACCACATCACATGCCATGTCAGTTGGGATGCAAACTTTTTATCGCAACTATGTATACATAGCATTACTGTTCTAGTTCTTTGCAAGACTTTAAACACAAATGAATCCCATAACCACTTAGCTGCATGCAGCTGCCAGTGTGGCCACCAAATTAACCATGAGCATGATATAGAAACGCTTTTAGTACCAACAAATGCAACAGATCATATCTTAACAAAAAATATCCATAAATCTTAAGATTACGTTCTGACTCACTAGTCAAGTGAAACATAATATTGGATAATAGATTTGATAATTAGGGTCATTCATGATAACTGGATCATTAACTACAGACAAGGAGAATTAATATAGTGAAAAAATATAAATAAAGAACAAACTGTTTAAAACATACAAAATATCTACAGAACCCAGACGGTAATACTCAATCTAAAAATCTCCATATCTATTTCAACTCCTGTCTTCAAACAAAACCTTCAAACTATTCCCACTAATTATGTACAAATAAATATTCAGCAAATAAAACTGAGATTTGTATTCTTGGAAAACATACCAATGACTTGGAGAAGTCGTCGTGAAGGATTCTTGTCAGTTTGGCGAGGGGTTGATTGAATCTTCACGGCCTACATACATCCATTGAAGTTACATAAATATACATATATCCACTCTAATAAACATTCATTTAAGCGTGAGCACGAACATTGAATAATTAGGCTACTAAATGATTTAAAAACAGATGTAGATTCACGATATATCAATCTAATCAAAGAATAATGACACTGAACTATGATAATTTAGATTCAGATGACATCACCACCAGCAAAACAATGGCGGGCCATAGTCAAAGTTGTGAAAGATACTAAGTGAAGCGTCAGTATTGTGTCATTATCACACAATTTCATCCATCATCGACAAAGGAGCTGCATGCAAGATGGCGGTCATTCTTTCTTACTCTTGAATGATATGGAATTAAATTAACATTGAAAAGAAAAAAAACATAATCGACGAGCTTCATGAATTGAGTATTTGTGCACTCACATTTGAAAACAAACCAGCCCTACAAATCAACTGAGATCAGCAAGGTTCATTACAGCTTCAGCTTAACAAGCAAGAAAAAACCAAGATCTATAAAATCAGTAGTACATAGAAAAGAGCCATGTAAACTCTCTAATTCCAATCACTGTGATGGTTGACCAAAACAAAGTTGTGAAATTGACTTACAAAACTTAATCTCTTCTAACAAATAGAAACCATAAGATCCCCAAACCTCAAAATCCTTTTGCTGATAAAAGTCCAGCCCAAAAAACCAGCCACTTTATAATTTCATGTATTTTTTTTAAAGTATTTAGACATTACGCCAGGATCAAAAGGAGTTCTGCTAACACAAGTTGGACTTCTATCTTCTAAATTCTAAATCATAATTTTTCCTACACCACAGCCAACCATACAAAATTTGGTATGTAGCGTGTTGGTATTTTGCCCATGACATCTCAAATATAAATTCCCTATGCGTTCACTTCCCTTGCACCAGAAAAATGCAAATGTATCCTACAGCATTTTTCTTTTACTTGATTAATTCATTGGAACAGAAGAAATGCTCCAACTCAAATCTTTCACAGTGACTAAAAGCAACAAAAATCTGAACATAACAGATCCTGTCACTTACTCTTCTAACACCTATCGTCCAAGAACTCTCCCTCACACTCCCTTTCAATCAGGTCGAAGCACCAAGAATTACCACTATCACCAGTGTCATGCAACAAAAATTACCACTTCAATTATCATGCTGTATCTGCATCAAAATGAGTCTCTTTAAATAGAAATTATAGTCACAGTCTCTGACGTTTCTTCCTCTCAACTGAATTGAGGTAACAGAAAAGAGGGGTATGTAAGAGAAGAACTCTTAGAGATTAGAAAGAGAACAGAATAACCATGTCAAGAGACTTTTCAGATGATAGGACTAAATAAATTAATTTCCTACAGCAGTTTCCCAACAAAACACAAACATTACCACTAGCAAGGCCAAAAAAAGGTTACTGAAGCCAAAAGCTCACCATTTTGTTCAGCTTCTCGATAGTTGCCAGTGGTATTGTGCCGAGTGCAATGATATTTCTGGTTCCTTCACTCTTGTAAAAGGGAAATCAAAGCATCGATTAATATATTGAAGATATAACAAAATCTAAGTAATAACTTTACACTGAAGTCATACATCCTAAGAACAAAAGATGGTATATACACTCAAAGTTCCATAGAGGTTGAATTTTTTGCAGCCAGGCAGCATGTAACATGTCCATTTTAGTTATTATCACGTGTCTCTTTTTATTAACTCTTCTTCAAAAAACTTACTTAAATTCTCATCATAATGCATCATTTACGCAGAACACTTGATATCAGTGGAAACAGAAGAGTAAAAGTCAATAGGAGCTAATTAGATTGGCATGGTTAACTGTTTAAGTCATCCATCCAGAAACAAATACTAGTATGATAATCGTGTAAGTACGGAGTTTTTCATATTTATTAAAATGTTTTGAATGTTTTCTTTCGACACAGGATTGCTGAGTGTACAGAGAACAAAAGCCAATGGGCCAAATTACCACACACTAACATCTATTAAAGAACCAGATGTACTTAATGAGCTGCCATAACATCCCCCTTTGCCATCCTAAATTAGCATGCTAATATTTAGAAATGATTGAAAAAATGCATCAAAATACCAAAATTATCACTGCTCTCACCATGCATATATGCAATGCAGATTACAATTAAACGCTTTAAAACATAAGAAACATATTCACTTTGCAAATTAAAGGCTGCACTTACCAAAAATAGAATTCGAAAATTTGTCACTATCAAAGTACCTGCCTCATCCGTATTAACAAGAACAACACCATATCCCTGAAAACATACTCCAAAAGCAAGTTAACACCTTATGCATATAATTTGAAAGATCAATAATTAGGTAATCACGTAATTAAACAAATTCTTAGTAAAGTCTAACTAGCCACTCACGATAATTATATCTAAGAAAAATTTTATATGTTCCTAACATTTACAAACTGCCATAATCAGTAAACACTGATTAGGCTAACCACGTGTAATATGAAACAAAAGAAAAATTATCACCAGCGAGAAAAAGATTCTGATAACCTTATATAACGCAACAGGTGTTGTCTCATTAAGCTTAAAAGGACATGGACTGCCATTTGGCTCATAAAAGATATCACTCATTACTCCCACAATTTGCATTGCATTTAGTATATAATCGCCTAGTTTATATCGTAAGTAATTCTCAGTGAAATCCAACCACTCACTTGATGTATTTATATGGTAAGATAATTTTTATATGTTCCTACCATTTACATACAGTTTACTTCATGATATGTAAGCATTGATTACACCAAACACGTGTAAACTAAAACAAAAAGTTAATATGACAGAGACAAAGATTCCAATAACCTTTAACAACTTATCAGCTGCTGTCTCATTAAGCTAAAAAGGATTACTCACAATGCCATTTGGCTCATAAAAAGGATTTGATTACTTATCATTACTCCCTCAATCTTTATAGCATTTCCAGACAAGTCCCCAAACCTCATTTAACTATTATTTAATTACCAAGAACCATCAAGCAATCAAATATTTATAATTCACCGAAATGTATAATTAAATACAAAGATTCAAAATTGAACCCTCATTAACTGAAGAAACTAAGGACACACCTCAACTACAATTCGTTCGGCTTCGAGCAACAAATCAAGATTAGCGTGAGAGACAGAGCTGGTAACCGGCTGCCAATGTTTAACACAAAAAATAAAAATTAGAATTAATGAAAAAGAAAAATTAAAAAAATAGAACTAAAACTAAAACCCTAGAATTGAAAGGAAAATGAGGACAGAAAGAGAGGAAGAGACTTCAATTTTGGTCCATTCGAGAGCGTCCCAGCTGGCGGTGCCCTCGAGCTTGTCGTAGTCGCGGAGAGACGTTGACCGAGTTGACCTCGGCCTTGGCGCGGCCATGCAAAAATGAATTATTATTATTATTATTATTATTAACAGGGGCAGAGACAGAGACAGACACAGACACAGAATCTGAGAAATGAATTGCGAAAGAAAGGAATTATTTTTGCAGTTGTTGAATTTTAAAAATTTCGTGGAATTTTTCTATTTTTTATTTTTTATTTTTAATTACGAGACTTGATGACGTGGCTTGCTTGCTTGTTTGCTTTGCTACGCTGGCTCTTAGCTGCCGCTCAAAGCGAACGCAGCGTCTCGAGCTTGCAGGCGAACGCGATCTGCTTTGCTTTTCTATTCGCCACGTGACATGACAAGAGAAAACCAAATAATATTTTAGTTGGAATTTTAAACTATTATTTATTTATTTATTTAAAAAATCATATAATTACACAAATTATCGATTTTTTTTTAAAAAGAGACAATAAAAATTGAAAAAAAATTGATATTAAAATGAACTCGAATTATTGTGTTTTTAGTTAAGTGAAAAAATCGAACCCGGCTTGTTATTGTGTTTAACTGCCATTTATCCAATTCTTGTACTTATAAAAGTTTTTGTGATCGTATAATATATGTTGTCTTCTTGTGTCCAAATTGTCTCTAATTATTTGCATTAAAATGCGAAAGACATGCTACCAAGTACCAACCCTCTTCCTTACCCACCATTTTTTGTGAATTTGAAAAAAAATAAATTGTGAATTATAATTGTTTATTTATTTCAAATTTAACCAGAAATCTTTTTTCTTTAAATATCATTTAAACACAAACTTTTAAGTAGATCAATAAATATCGATCAATCTTTAAGGCTATGGTATTAAGGAAATGCTACAACTTGGACATTGCCAGATGGTAGCCAGACTGTAAAATACAATATCTCTAATTATTATAATTGGTCTCTTATCTTTGATATATTTCAGAGATTTTAATCTAAAAAAATTAGTTTACATGTTCGAATATGATAATAAAATAAAAGGAATAGCATTAGTGGCTGAAGTTGCAATAAATAAAAATCATTATATGAATACAAAAGTTCCTAAAGATAAGCATGAATCATTTGCAACCAGAGAGGGAATTTTGAAACTGGAAAGAGCAATCCAAAATATATCAATTCTGCAAGAAAAAAGGTGGTGAATTCAATCCGAAAACTTAATGCTTTAGTATTCTAGCTCTCTTGGGGTTTGGTTCTATTTTAATTAATTTATAATATAATGTCGATAAATTTATATTTTAGACCAAGAACAATTTATTAATTAAGGTAGATTTTTTTTTTAATCTAAAATTTAAATTGAACTGAATGTCTATATCTAAATGATATTTTTTTTTATCTAAATTGCTAAAGACAAATATTAAGTTTTTTTTTTTACCTTAAAAAACCTGAAAGCTAATATATTTACATTTGTGCGCTTACAAATTATACATATTAAACAAATAATAAGCATTTCAAAGAACTTAAATAAAATAACATATTATCATAATATAAATCATATTTAATTGAATACAAGTCTTTATATTCTAAATTATAATCAATATTATTTAATCAATTTTATTGTAGTTCATGATATTTTTATATAAAAAATACATAAAAAATTTATGAAGATAAACAATGCTAATTTGAAAATAAAAAGATAAAAATAATAATAATTTACTACTATATTATCACAAGTTATAGAGATAGGTAATAATGATAATCATTAAATTTTATTCAGATAATGATGAAAATTAATTGATGAGATAGGAATATTTTAGAGAATATTATTAAATAATTCATTTAGACTTTTAAATTAAGCAAAAAACTAAAAAGTTTGGCTTAATAACTTAATGATTTAATGATTGAAAATTTTTATTAAGTTACAAAAACAAATGAACTTAATGACTTAACTAATTGAAATTAAGTCATTAAATAAAAAAAAAAAAGCTCCTAAGTTAATATTAATTAATTAATCAAATTATAATTTAGTACATAGGCCCTAAATGGAAATTGACAAAACATATTATTTAATTGAAGTGTCAATTTATGAACATTAATTTATCAAGATTTGATCATAATTAACTTATTGTTTTCTTCAATCTATATTTTTAAGTTAGGAAAGTGCCTTTTGGCATCTCTTAAAGGACAAATATGATTTCACCATTTTAAATTTTTAAATATTAAGAGGATAAAAAGATGAGATTAAATTGTAACCAATTAAAATAACCCAATATATCAATTTATCAATTACAATATTTGAAGTCTATTTCACTATCGTTCAATCGAATCAATCCTTTGGCATTTTTAGTATATTGTGTCGCAATGTGCATATTACTAAATAAAAATTTGCGTATTTCTAGTAAAGAGAGAGTAGATTCAATTTCCTTTTTAAATAAGATTAGATAGACTCGTATGTCAAAATTAGAGTGGCTAAGGGCTCGTTTAGAATTACTTTTGGGAGGCTTAAAAATGATTTTAAAAATTTAAAATCTAATTTTAGTGTTTGGTGAAAAAAAAAATCAAAATTACTTTTGTCAAAAGCAGCCCCTCCTAAGCTGATTTTGAAAAGTAAGAAATTAGTAATTTTTAGATTTTGTTTTTAATAATCAAATTTATCCTTTAACACAATTCCATAAATATCCTTAAAATTATTACCTAAACCTAAAATGATCCTTATTCAAATTGGAAATAAAATCAATATTTTAATTAATTTTTATTATAATTCATCAATATAAATTTATTAATATCAATTTTTTGGTCAAATTATTATTAAATTTGTTTCACTATATTATAAATTTAATTATCAATTGTTTTAAGATAAAAAAATAAAATCAATATATTATAAATTTTGTTTTTAGTTAAAATTATTATAATACATAATTCAAAATATTGTATGTACATGTTTTTATATACATAAGTAAATTTTATCCTATATTATATACATTTTAGTAATTTATTTTCTCTCACCAGTTTAACAGTAAGATTTACCAAATATCCATAAACTGTTTTCAAAACTAACAGTACTTCTGAAAATAAAATTTACCAAACAATTAACTGATTCTTTTCACAGCCGATTATTTCTACAGCACAACTAACAACAATTATTTTAAAAGATACAGTATTCCCAAACTAATCCTAAGTCAATTTGGCAACATACATTGAGACTTAAGAGATTGAAATGGGATTATTGAAAAAAATAACAATATTAAATGGAGACGGCAAATAATAAAGGTTTAATTTCAGATTACCCCTCCCAACTTGATTTTCTTTAAAACCATCTCTTTATTTTTAAAAACCTCAATTTACCTTCATTTTATTAAGAAGACCAAACAAAATTTCATCAACTCACTCTCATGGCCTCATTTTTCTCTTATCTTTGTAACAAAAATTAGATAACTTAAAGTTTCAAAAATAAGAAGGATGATTTGAAGATAGACAATAATAATATTGAAACTATAAATCCAACCTTATCAAATCAACTTATGTTAATTGTAAAAGTTACGACTTATATTTATCCATTCATTTTATTAACAACGAGATAACTTTCCATAATCATTGTTTTTAACAGAATTTTCTTAGTGTTTGCTCAATGACATATGTTTAAAAAACTAAAAATGATAATAAGATATATTGATCATGAGTCATGACCCTCTAAACTACATCAGTCAGACTATCAATTTATGCGAAAAGAAACATTGCGATGTATATTTAAAAGATAAAAATGATAATAATGTGAATTGATCATGATCTTTTGAACTATGCTATATGGGTAGAGATATTGATAATTACGTGAACAATGATTCGGATAATTAAGTTACATCTTAATAAAATCAAATCTCATATTTAAACATCTCAACTTCATTCACTACAATAGTAATGACTTTTTGCAACAACAGCCGTCTGTTGCTCAAACCATAAATTTTGTTGCAACAAAAATATGTTTGTCGTTAAGGTCGTCGGCCTAGCACTGTCGCGCTCTATATTCAACAACAAAACAAAAGTTGTCTTGCCTTAAACATCGTTTTGCAACAAAATAGATTCATAGTAAAAGAGTGTTCAACTTGTTTACAAAATTATTTTGCAAAAAACTCTTTTGTTGCCTTTGCACTAAATGTTTTTTACAACAATATTATTTTGTTGCTAAAAAATAGAATAAATAATTTTTACTACAAATAATTGTGTAGAATTAATTTTTTTCAGCAAAATTATTATATCACAATTTTTTAAATTAAATAAAATGATAATTGATGCCATTATAAGAAAAAGAGAAATAATTAATTCAAAAGAATTATTATTATTGGTGACATAAAAATTATTATAACATGTAATATCTATTTTTTTTAAATTACAAATGAATATAAGTTTCTTGATTTTCTTCATCTTGTGGTGTAATTGAACTTCAATATTTCATACAGAAAAAAAAAAATAATTAGTTAACTTCTAAATATGATAATCATGTAAGATTGTAATGAAAAAAAAAAATAAAGAAATGATACCATATTGAAGAAAAATAGAAGAAATAAGAAGATAGAGATTGAGTTAGAGAATGACAGAATGAGAATTATACATAAAAGATGAGAGAATGAAAGTTAAAGAAACTTATAGATGAAAAAATAAAAGAGTGAAAGAAATGAAGTGCATGAGACATAAATAGAGAGATAAGAGTTTTTAGAGACAAAATTGAAATTTTGTTGCTGAAACTTAATTTAGCGGAAAACCACCAGCCTTTCACTTTAAATATTTTCAATTCATTTGGCTACAAAATTCTACATTTATTGATAAAAGTATACATTCAGTGACAAACTTTATCTTTTGTCACAAAAAAAAAAAAAATTGGCGGAAATAAAATGATTTAAATATTTAATTTTTTACTTTTAGTGACAAAATTAGAATTTGTCACTATAAATGTACATTTAGCAACAAAACTCAAATTTTGTCACAAAAAGTGAAGAAGTTAAATCTTTAAATTTAGAAATTTAGCTACATAGATTGGGCAACAAATTATTTTTGGTCACCATTGGTCACTCTCTCATGACAAAGCTATTTGGCGACGAACATTTCGTCACTAAATGTTTTGGCACAATATATTTAGTTTGGCGCTAAAAATTTTAGCAATGAAAAACTAATTCGTTGCTAATGTATGTTTTGTAGCTACGAAATATTTGTTGCTAAAAATGTTATTTAAATATTAATTTATTTCTTAAGTATTTGGCAACGAAATATTTTTATGTCGCTACAGCACACTTAAGGCAACAAAAACAATTTTGTTGCTAGAAAACTTGTTGCTAAAGGCCTTAATTCTTGTAGCGATTGATATTTTTACAATAAATATCACATTTATGATATTTCTAATAGCGACATAGGTTATTAGGTTATCATCGTCATCGCTCAAGAATGGTGCAATGCTCCTTGAGCCTTTTGCCAACATTGACCTTTCTCACAGTGGAGATACTAGATATGGGAAGTTAAACCCCGTGTTTGATTAATAATTGTTAACCTATCTTATAAAACAATTTTTTATTAGTTAATTAATAAAATTCTTTAAAAGGCAAGATCACATATTGTGTTTAAATAGGGATGGGCTAAAATAATTTTTTTTTTCAATTTAGAAAACAGATCGACAATCCGTTCAATGAGAGTTAAACCAAATTGGGGTTTTTAATGACCTTTAGATTTAAGTAAATTCTTTATTTTTTTAATCTTTAAAAAAATTATTCCTTTAATTATTTTTAGAATTTTTTTAAAGTTCATTGTGAAAAAAAAAAAAACTAATTTGATGAAGATAATTTTTTATGATTTGAAATATAATTTTTTTGACTTAATTTTTTTAATTTTTACTCTTATTTTTATTTCTAAATGTCAACTGTATTGAATAGCTAATAGATTTTATTTTTGAGATATTGTAATTTAAAACTGAATACTAAATTAATCACGAGTAATGTATTTAGAAATTTAAAATAATCTATTATTGCATTTAGAATAAAATTATGAATGAATTGACACGTGTGAACGAATTTATGCCTCTAATTTCTAATGCAAATACAATATTGCAGTATATTAGTATAACTTATTTTGTTTATATTTGAATAGAGAAAATTAAAGGAGTTAGAATACTATCACATAAAAATTATATTTTTTTTACGCTCTCTACCTTATTTAATTAGTAAAATATTTCAATCTAATCTTTTTTAATGGGTGAAATTCTTTTTACCCAATAAATTTTGATATTTTACTTAATTTTAATTAATTATTATGAACTGTTGAATCGCAGCTAATAGGTCCACTTTTATCCACTATTGATACTAAAGTTTTACCCAGCACTATAAAAAGCACTATAAATCTTTTTACTATTTAGGTTTGAGTTTGATTTGGATTTTATGGGTTGGAGAAATGAAACCCAACTCAAACCAAACTTAAAATGGTCTAAATTTCTCCGATCCAACCCAACCCAAATCATTTATTTTATGTTGGGTTTGATTTACATATGATATGGTGAGAGTGGTTATCACCACCAACCCTCATTTGTGAATGAACCTATAAAAAATTTTAAATTATTTTTCTATTAATTATAACTAATTCAATCCCCAATTTGCCCTTATCGAGTGAGAGAGGAGGTAAAATAGCGGTGCCAATTATGGGGCATTGAGATGGCTCAAAGCCCGAATCTAAAGAACATAAATAAGAGGCAGCTGAATTCATAAGAGACCAAGCTCCAGTTGTGATATTGGTGGCAACATGAGTGCTTAGTTTTTTTTTTTTTTTTTTTTCAATTACGAAAATTTTGTCATTTTTGTATTTGATTAATCATTTTGCAAGAAATAAGGAATTGAGATTAATGTAACAGTACTTCTAAAAAAAAAGATTAATATAACAGTAAGTGCAAAAATTGAAGTAAACTTTATAGTTGGTCAATCACCTGGATATGAGTGTGATTGTGTGAAGTATTAAAAAAATATAACTAATAATGACGACAAATTGGAGATTAAAAGACTTATAATGAGTTAGTTAAGAAATTAAGACTAGATGAGATAAAATGAGAAGTCAAATATCACCACTCATAAATTGAATATACTAGTGCCATTAGCACCATCGACAAGACAACTGAAAGGACACAATAAAAATGAGTCACCAGATATAAAGCAGAGCTCAAATACCTGTATTCATTCACCCCTATGCATCAAGCAATGTCACTGAACAGGATGGCTGCAATTGACTTGCGAATATGCCATCCTACCGAATATAAATATGATAAATTGAATTCAAGATCTTGTTTCTGCAAACCGAATTACATTTTCAGTTCCCACACAGCCAAAAGCTCACAATCACAACTATATCAATACCAGTGAGCCACTAAAAAAGAAGCAAGCCAGACCATGAGCAGGCTATATACATGAATGAAAAGCCTAATGTGGAAAAATTTACAATTAATGCATAAGTTTATCCCTAAATAAGTATACAAATTTCACTGAATGATAGCTTAATTTGATATTTGGCGCCCAGAAGAGCATCGCCATTTCTCAACAAAACTATGTTGCTTTTACTCAAACCTGTATCTTTAACTTAAGGTAGTGCATTTAGGTATTAGGAATTTCGATAGAGCGTATAGGAGTTTTACCCATGCTCCACATCATTGTCGTTGACGAGAACAGAGAAGCCTCGCAGACTAGCCAGGACATAGAATCCTTTGCAACCATGTATCCCCTAAAGCCAATGAACTGGTGAGGCAATGGTATTCCGATGACAATTGCAACAATGGTATTCTGATGACAATTGCAACAGCCAGTGAATAGTCTTACCCTTCCAAATCCAAGCATTCATCAAACACTCTGCTGCTAGCACACTCCTGCAAAGCTTTTGCATTGAGTTCTCTGCTGTATCTCCAGACATAATTAAGGCCAACAAGAAGCTCAGTAATCGCTGCTTCTGTCTTTTCTTGATTTGCGAAGTACAGAGTCTGTACAAGAAGAACATTTGTCCTGGAAACTACACTCTGCTGCTCAAAGCTCCGCTCAGATTGCCATCTAATCATGTTATGAGCAAGTGGAGCCAACCATTCCAAAATCGCAGCCATTGCTGCAGTCCAGTCACCTGCAAGCTCTGTATCATACACTGATGAAGCCAAGCTCTTTGTATATGGCTTTAACCTTGCTCTCAAAGTGGCTCTCACACTTGCAGGTAACATATTGTACAAGTCTTCCCTTGCATCATGACCAATCAAGTGAGGAGATGCCACCAGCTTCTCAATTACAATAATGACATTTGCATAGTGTAGCGCTAAAGCAGCACCACCAAGAGTTTCGGGAAAAGCATCTAACAACTTGCCCTTGCAACTGAATATTGAAGATCTAGTTTGAACTCTATTGGCCTGAGGAATTTGCTCTACATTGCTCTCTTTGGCTCCATTAAGAGCTCCCAAAATATTTGGACTTGAAAAACGGTTGGCAACAGGAGAAATATCTGCAGCCATCATGCATCCTTTGAATGGTCCTACTTGAGTCAATCTGTTGGGTTTTGAATGTGGCTTCTTTCCATGGAGGGCAGTTGACTTATCACGAGTCTGCCACAACTTCTTAACATCCTTTCCGAAAATTGAACCTGATTTTGCCAAAGGTTTCCCAAGAGGACCAGAATAAAAGTTAACATTGTTACTCTTTCCAGAAATAGGACCCGATTTTGTGCTCATAGCACTGAGAGGACCTGAATGATAATTATTCATTCTTTTTGGTTTTGAAATGGGACCTGAGTTAACAGTAAATTTTCCAAGGGGACCTGAAGAAAATCTAGCTATACTAGTATTCTCAGATGGATGAACTGAAGATTGCAATAATGCAGAAACTGACTGGCTGCGGTAGATATAATCAGAGGACATATCTCTTGAATCCTCGACATCTACACTAACGTTTATTCCAAAGACATGTCGTATCCTTCCAAATAATGTAAATAGTGATCTTGCCAAAAGCAGAATTGTATAATCGTAAGTCTTATTCCAAAGAGAGACCTCCCTTAGATTCTTCACCTCCTGCTCCTTCCATGCAACCTTCTTTTGAAACTCAATCAAATGCTCTATCTCACCATCATTACTCTTTATTCTATTCAGAGTTTGTATGTGATCCGAAAGCATTTCCATCTCTTGGTACAAAGTTGCATTTATTGAAATGAAACGTTCCATCTTCTTGACTTTCTTTTCCATCTTCTTCCACGAAAACTCCCACCCATATGGGTCAGCACCAATATTAACAAATTCATCTAGAGCAATCTCAAAACTCTTCAACCCGTGATCATTACACTTCTTCCCAAGCCTAGCCACAGATTTTGCCACGCGGGTCAAATTCTCAATCATCTCAGCACATATTAAACTTGCAATAAACTCGTCATCCTCTGATACAAGCTTCTTTATGCCCACAGAATTTAGTATCTCAGCTCTCAATCTAGCAATCTGCTTATCGCTCAAAGACTGCCAAAGGTGAATGACCTTTGACATCAAGCTCACAACTTCAAATGCAAGCACTCCAATCACCTCCTTTTGAGAACCAGCCTCGTGCCTTCGAGGGATTCTCCACAAATTACGAAACCAAGATTCTGCAACCATCTTTTGCCTCAGAAACTCTATCAATAATCAAGGAAAATTATTAATAAGCCATTCTTATCAACATAACAATAGCTTATAAGCAATCACGACAAACAAAATGAACATACAACAAATTCCAAAATAACCGAAAAAAGAATAAGTAAAACCATCATGCATTCTGATACTACAACTAACTATAGATAAGGAATTTTCATTTTATTATTTAACTTGAGATTCAATTTCCTCTAATCATCTTCAATTAAGCCTGAATTTCAGCTAAAAAAATTACTGAACTTCATCTCTAACAAATGACTCATAAATATATATATAACAAATAATAGGGTGCATAAGAATTCCCTAGAAGCACGTTAGGATAAAAAAAATTGAAATTGAAGTTCAAATAATTCCATGATTCAAGAACAGATCCCACTTAAACTCAGTTAGCTTCAACGTTACACTCTTCTAACATAAATCATAACATCCATAATTTTGTCAACTTTACCATCCAAAGCAAAAAGTAATAGCAAACTCTGAAATGAGAAAAAAGCGATAAATTTAAACAAATATAATTATCATTATTTTCTTGTGGCAAATAATTAAAGAATAATCATGCTAAAAGTATAAATGAAAATGTCATAATCCTAACCAAAACTAGCAAATTTCCTTCAACAAAACACTTAACAAACAAAAACTTAGATAACTAAAAAAAGAATTAAAAAAAAATACCCTTTAGCCTAGTTTGCACAACAATATCATCCCATTTCATTTATGCATCAAAAGATGAGCAAACAAAAATAAAATAAAATAAACAAAGAAATAATTTTATGAAAACAAGATTATAAAAAGATATAAAAAAGAGAACTTACTGATCACGTGTAGAGGAGAAGAGAAGCTGGAGGAATCTTTGAGAAGGAAAAATGGATGAGAGAGAGATGAAGAAGAAGTAGAAAGTGAAGACTAGAGCCACATGCGGCAGAAACAAATAAAGCAGAAAATAGGTAGGAAAGGAAAGAGCTAAAAACGAGTGAAATTTAATAAAGTTTTAAAAGATCTCAGTGCTTCTTTTGCATTTTTGAATCCTTTTACTTTCTTATATTTTCCTATATACCCACTATTTGGACATGACTTTTTTTTTTAAATATGAATATACATTTTGAGGTTTGTATGATAGTATTTTAAGCATATCATAATTTATAATTTGAATATAGTTAACAAATTAAATTTAATAAAATTTAACAAAACTTAATCATACAACGATGTCTAAGCAGTGGTTTTAGTTGAATTTTAATTTAGACTTATTATAACATTTTATTTTAGAGTTAATTTATCTTCTAAAATAAAATTTTGAGTATTTACTAATGACAATTGGTAAGTTACGGGCTATAACTTATAGCACATTAAAAATATGTGGACAATAATGAACAAGTAGTGGGGCTTGTATGAGTTTTGTGTGGGCTATACGTTACACAAGCTGTAACTTAACATGATCATTTACTAAATACTTAAACAATTAAAGTTTTACAATACAGCCGCCAAATGGTAATACCAAATGAATCTTTAAAAATAATTGATATTATGAACTAAGTTGCACCGAAGTCTTTTTTTTTTCTTTTGGGTAATTATTTTATGAAAGGTCAGAGACATTTTTTTTGTTAATAAAATAAAAGCATGAAAATCATGCTAACAAGTGTGAATACATGTGTCTAAAGTGTATACATAGAAAAAGAAGTCACATAAAGTGTCATAAACTAGTGAAAAAAAGTGATACAATATTCATTTTTGTCTTCTTGAGTTGAATTTACAAAGACTTGCTTTGATTACTTTAAAAACAATCACAGACATGTGAAAGTTGACTTCTACAAATCAAAATTAAATGACAGATTTACTGGTTATGTTAAATATTTTCTCAATAAATTATTTCCTAGCATACGGTTATCTAAAAATAACATAAAAATTTATCATTAATTTAAGCTTTTGATCTTTCCCACTTTGCTCTTATATATTTGTCTTGAAATAAAAATATTATTTATCAAATCAGTCTAATAATTCACTATGCTCAAGCAATTATTTAATATGATTAAATGATAAAATAGCAACAAAATGAAAATGTCCTTTTGTTACTGGGTGATAAATATTAAAAATCCGTTAGAAACGAAAATAAATAAATATGAAGGACTTAAATGCAATATCTTGAAATTGATAGATCCGTCGTTATCATTAATGGCAAGCATGCGGAAACTAGTCGTTTTACCGATTTAGCCTCCCAGGCACCCATTTTGTAAACCGCAATTCGGGCCAGACCGGATCACGAGGACGGTCCATCTAGAGACAAAAGCCGCCAAAATTGATCCGATCGAGGATCCGGGAATCCTGCCGGGTTTTTTGTGCCTTAATCATAGACAACAAACTTAGGGAGTTTTATTCTCTTGTAAATCTCATATCTTTTCTTAATTAATTGTAATTAAGGAATGTCTGATAATTCTTAGACTTAAGTTTGACTTTTTTCCTTAAATATTCAGTTTCAACTGTATTTGCTTGAATTATTTTTCAAATTAATGGGAAAGAAAGTTGATAGAATAGAGTAGTGGAAGCATATTGATAGGATAGATAAATAATAAATATTAAATTATAATTATAATAAAAATAAAATATTAAAACACATATAATAATTGACTCTAATTAAAATAGAAAATAAATTTATCTAAAATAGCAAAATTTTAAAATCTTAAAATAACATTCTACATCAAAAGTCATTTACAATTTTTGCTAAAACAAACCTATTTAAATATTCTATAGAACTATTTTTGCAAAGTATATGGTGAAAAGAAAGAGTATAAGGGATAACAGACGATGTTAATGAGTTATAGTAGATAAAACTTTAGAGAATTCCCAAGCAAATCTCTCTATTCTTTTTATAATCTTAATTAGGAATTGTCTAATGACTTTTTGATTTGATTTTGACTAAGAATGGTTGTAATTTGGCTCCACTTTAAGTGAGTGTTGTACAACCAATGCTTATTGTCTAAGATAATATTATGTGGCCAATAATTTACAATTGTTTGGTGACAATCTGATTAGTTTTTGACTAAGAAGTCAGGTAATTTGGCACCTTTCTGTGATAGTGTTATGCAACATGTTAAGATGCATGACATTTCCACATTAATAATACAAAACTTTCGCAATCATGTATTTTAAAGATAACGTACGTTTGAGGGTATATTTGCAAAAAGAAAAAAAAAAGTTTTTAGTTTTAGTATTTGAATATATATTTTTAAATTAAACAAAAAAAAAACTACTTTATTAGTGCTTTTTGACGGATAAAGAAGACTTAGTGAGCAATGTTGATGTTGATTTTTTATGCCAATGTTGATGTCGATTTTTCATACAGAGTATAATTTATCTTGAGTGGGGAAACAACATCGAAAGCCTCGGG
Organism: Murraya paniculata; assembly: GCA_030449075.1. Taxonomy (NCBI): domain Eukaryota; kingdom Viridiplantae; phylum Streptophyta; class Magnoliopsida; order Sapindales; family Rutaceae; genus Murraya; species Murraya paniculata. Next base: position 1,791,375 of record JAEVFN010000049.1, on the reverse strand, counting down.
TTGAAGGGAAAGAGTTTGGTGTACTCTCTTTCGGGTTTTGTGAATCAAACCTCCAAGGATTGTTGAAAACCTTCTCAAGGATGTGAGGTGAAAATCCTCTTCTAGTACAAAAAATAATGTTAGACATTTTAATATTTAAATTTAAATTTGAATCTTAACTGATATTATTAATAAAAACTTCCTGAAGGGTGTTAGGGTTGTTGTGGATGAAAATCCTCTCTTGTTAAAAAGAGCAATGCCAGGTATTCTAACAGCTAAGTCCCAATTTAAATCTCAATTAACATGACATTAATCTATAAAATAATATTTAAATAATTTTATAAATTATTAAATCTATCATACAATAGATAAGTAACCCATGATATTGATACTCAGTGGAGATTCAAAATATTAGTAAGAATAGCATAAATTTAATATATAAGTCAAAATATATAAATAAAGACAATGAGATTGCAAAGATTCCAAAATCATGAGCTCTTTGAGTGCTTATATATGATTTTCTAAATATATACGGGCAGTAGTAAAAGTACATTTAAGTTAGGGATTCTCTCCCTATCTTTATCTTGTAGGAAGAGGAATTTCAACTCAATTCCACTTCTTTTTGTAGGGTTTAGTTTTGGGAGAATTAGAACTCATAACGGTAAATTCTATTTCGATTAAAATATATTGTTTTGGATCCCTAGACTTGGAAGCCTGTTGAGTACTGAGAAATGCATATTTATAAAGGATAGAATTGATATTTTGTGCTCTAAGTTCCACTAACATTTCTATTTTTATGTATTTATGTTACTTAAATTTTAATTATGTATATCTTGCTATAATTTAAGTATTTTATGTATTCTAGGGGTATTTTGTCTATTTCATGGCTAACGAGAGGTCAGACGGCAAAACGGATGGCATTTTTGGGCTTAGAATAGCTTAAAACCTTAGGGAAGGACATTATAAACAGTACCGTATACGTGAACAACACCATATACGTAAACAGTGCCGTACATGTGAACAGTACCGTAATTCTAGAATCTTGGTGGGGCCCACCTGAGGCGGTGTTGACCGATGATGTGGCATCATCCCATTCGACCGAAAAATGTTGATGTGGCTTTGACCGGATGATGTGGCATTGACTGATGACGTGACATTTAATTATTGGACCAAAAGGTTGACTTTGTATTGACTAGCGACGTGGCAGCATATTAGTGGACCGAAAAACGTGTATACGATACATGCACACACGTGGAATGACAGCCCTGATGATGTGTTTAATCCAATCAAAGCTTGCCACGTAGCGCAATTTTAAGCGTCTAAATTATTTTTATCCAATGGCCGTGATTTACTCAGTGTATCTATAAATAGGGGGGCTACCCCCCCTAATTTGACACTTCTGAATTCATTTTTGAGCTCTGATTTCTGTAATTCCCCCACTATACTGTATTTTCTACGTATTTTAATAAAATTTCTATTTTGCCCTAGTTAAAAAATGAGTAACTAATTTATTTTCAAGCTTGGGTTGAAGGTGAAGCCTTAGCATAATCCATGAGCTTAATTTGGTAAGTTTACTTTATCTTTCTCTGATTTATTTAGGTTTTTTTGACTTTTTGTTGACAGATAATAATAATCTTGTCTAGATTTTGCTCTGATATACCGGCTCCCTAGTACAAGATTATTATTGTTTGGCACAATAAGCACTTTACACTTTATTGATTAGAGAAAAACCTCCCCTTTAGTATTAGTGGTCCATCTTGACTCAGTGTTGACAGAGAATAAGTCAGAGTTATTTAGTGGACAGTCTTGCCACATTGTGGACAATAGAATTATTATCACCTGGCACAGTGTGTACTTGATACCCATTTAACATTAGATTAATTCCCCTGGCACAATGAGCACTTGATACCCTATTTATTAGAAATAGACCTATAAGGAGTAGAAATACCCCCTTATAGATTAATTGAAATTTAAAAAGGAATATTAAGACCATGGTGAAATGTTGAGTATGAATTCAAAGACTCAAGCACTTATTTTATATTGTTTTATTTTTAATTTGTTCAAGCTACCTTTTTAAATTATATCCTGTCCAAAAAATCACATCCTACCAATTCACATACAAACTCAGAAGATTAATCCTACATACAATTAAATCTACCTTCTCGTGGAATCGACACTCGTCACCATAAATCTATACTACAATAGATTCGTACGCTTGCGAGTACAACAAAATTTGCACAACAGGTTTTTGGCGCCGTTGCCGGGGAGGTAAGTCATTTTAATTTGTAGAGTTAATTTTATTTATAAATATTGTGTAAATAACGTTTTGTTCAGTTTTTTTTTCCTTTTTCCTTAAATTCTGCTTTACCCACAAAATTTTCAAAAAAAAAAAATTTCACTTATATCTATCACTCTTCTATTCTCTACTTCTAAACAATTGCAGATTGACCATAAAAGTTTGGAAAGTTATCAAATAGGTCCCCATCGAAATTTCTCATAACAAGAGAGTTTGGACCTATAATTTGAATTCATTTGGACTCAATTCGGACTTAACTTGGACCAAATAAACGTGACCATTAATTTTAAAAGTGACACCAAGGACCCTATAATTTGAATGAATCATTTAATTGGGAGGTAATTTTTAAAATTAAAAAAAAAAAGAGACAAGAATCCGCATCTTGAGGTAAGTATTTCTTTTATTTTCCTTCTTTAATTTTTTTTATTTAATTTTCATTGTATTTTTATTTTTCATTTATTTTTTTATATGGCCGGTTTAACCGCCTAAATTGTTATTTTCTTTTTTATGGTTGGTTTAACCGCCTAAATTATTATTATTTTTTTATATGGCTGGTCCTATAATACCGCCTATCTTATTTTTAATGTGTTGCTAATCTGTTTAGATGACTGGTTCAACCGCTTGTTACTATATTTTTAATTAATTTACTTGTGGTTTATTTATTTTTATTTCACTTTTCGTGTTTTTGCACATTTGTGGTACTTGAGAGTGTTTTATTTATAGTTTGTAACAGCGCGATAAGGTTAGTATCGTAACTTCTCCTCTCTCTTTATTTTCAAATTTTTTTTAATTTTTACGTGTTATTTGCATGCATGGTCGAAGATCACAGTCACCTGATTTAAGACCGATAGATCTTGAACTGGAAAAAACACTTCGCACATAAAGACACTCTGCTTTAAAGGTTAAAACTGAAAGTAAAATTGAAATGGATTTGCAACAACAAGCACAAGCACCATAGGAGAGGCCATTTAAGGATTACTTCAGTCCCTTAGCCAATTTGAGTACATCATGCATAAGATACCCAAATGTAGCTGCTAGAAGTTTTGAGTTAAAACCTAGTCTGCTAAATTGCCTCCCATCATTCTATGGCTTAGAAAATGAAGACCCATATAATCATTTGAATGATTTCCATGCAGTTTGTCAAACTTTTAAATATGAAAATTTTTCAGATGAAGATGTTAAGCTTAGACTGTTTCCATTTTCTCTAAAAGATAGAGCTCGTTCTTGGTTCAATACATTGCCTGCTAATAGTATCACATCATGGGAGCAAATGGTAACTAAGTTTTTAAATAAATACTTCCCAGTGCATAAAACCAATGCTATTCGCAGGGAAATTTCAGAGTTCACACAGAGAGAAGACGAGCAATTTTTCGAAGCATGAGAGAGATTCAACGGGTTACTCTTGAAATGTCCACATCATTGGTACGAGAAATGGCACCAGTGTCAATACTTTTTAGAAGGATTATTGCCACATGTGCAAGAATGGCTAATGGCGACACGTAGAGGTGAGCTTATGTCCAAAAGTGCATCAGAAATATGGGATTTCTTCCAGAGACAAGCAGATAATTCCCAACAGAGAAGCAGATCATCCAGAAATGTGAGGAAAATTAAAGGAGTAAATGAAGTCCAGATTGGCGAGTCAGGATCAGATATTAAAAAAGTCAAAGCAATAGTCGAAGGACTTTCTCGCCAAATAACATCACTAACAGCTGTCCAATCAACAGAGCCGTATGCATGTAATCAATTTGACCATGATTCATATTTAGATCATGCCAATGCCATAAATGTGATGAGAACGTAGCCAAATTACAACCCTTACTCCAACACCTATAATTCTGGATGGAGAGACCATTCCAACTTCTCTTGGTCTCAAGGATTCCAACAAAACAGAACAGTAGCTCCAGCTCTAGCTCCACCCATGCAACCAGTTCATCAAGCTCCTCAAAAGTCTCAACCATCATTCAGACTATATAATCAGAATTAGAGCTACTCACAGCCAAAACCATGAGAAGAAACATTCCAAAGTCTTAAAAATTTTACTCACACCGCATTAGAACAACGAAATCGTACCATTGATGAGTTGCGAAATGAGATGAGAGTTGGCTTCAATTCACAAGCCTAATCGATCTCAAACCTTGAGAAGATGGTGGGTCAACTTGCCTCTTCAATTCAAACCTTGACAATGAACGTTGAGAAAGACAAATTTCCAAGCCAGCCAGTACCTAATCCTAAAAGAGTGCATGAAGTGAGTACAAGTTCATCTCATCATCATGAAGAGGTCAAGGCTGTCATGACCTTGCGAAAAGGTAAAGAAGTGGACAACAAAGTGGAAATGCCAGTGAAAAAGATGACTCAAGATCAACCTGCAGACTCTGAGGACTCTTCATCAAAGGAAAAAGAGGAAGGCAACCCCCGAGAATACGTCCCCAAAGCTCATTTTCCTCATAGGTTAGCAAAAGTAAAGAAGGGAAGTTCCACAGGTGAGATTATGGAAATTTTTAAACAGGTAAGTATTAACATCCCTTTGCTTGATGCTATTAAGCAAGTGCCCTCTTATGCTAAGTTTCTTAAAGATCTTTGCACTAAAAAGAGAAGCATATATGTTAAAAAAAAGGCATTTTTAACGGAAAATATTAGTTCTATACTCCAACACAAAATTCCTCCAAAATTTAAAGACCCAGGCTCCCCTACTATTTCATGTAGTATAAGGAACCACATATTTGAGAATGCTTTGTTGGACTTAGGGGCTAGTGTAAATATTCTGCCTTATTCAGTGTTTGTGAAACTTGGACTAGGAATATTACATCTAACTCCAGTTGTGTTGCAGCTTGCAGATCGATCTATGAAAATACCTCGCGGTATTGTAGAAGATGTGCTCATTCAGGTTGATAAGTTTTATTTTCCTGTTGATTTCATTGTGATTGACACTCAACCAATGCAGGATTCAAAGAAGCACATCCCCATTATCCTAGGCTGACCTTTTTTGGCAACTGCCGATGTTCTCATTCAATGCAGGACTGGAAATATACAGTTGTCCTTTAGCAACATGACTATAGAGTTGAATATCTTTAACATTGCCAAGCAACCTTGTGATGCAGATGAAGGAATTGTAGATGTGGATTTAATTGAAGAATTGATTGATTATAATTTTCCTTCTAACTTGAGTAATGATCATTTACAAACATGTTTAACTCACTTTGGCTCGAATTTTAATATTGACAGATCGATTGACGAGGTCAATGCTTTACTTGACTCATCACCACCCATGGATATCAATAAATAGAAGTCAAGAATAAAGCAACTAGCACCATCGGGGGAGAAACTCAGCCAATCATCAGAATTACCACCAAAGCCCGAGTTCAAACCGTTACCAGACACTTTGCAGCATGCATTCTTGGGGGAAGAAAATACACTGACGAAAATTATCTCACCCTCCCTTGACGACAACCAAAAGAATGCAGATATAATTTATCCCATCTGTAGTACAAAAAGGAGATTACAGCTTGTAGAACTTGAGGAGATTAGTAATGATAAAAACACTAAGGATTACAAGAAGCAAAAGAAAGTCTTTCATGACAAGCAAGTTATGAGGAGAATTTTTACATCAGGTCAGAAAGTGCTTTTATTCAATTCTCGCGTGCACCTATTCCTAGGTAAGTTACGCTCTCGATGGTCTGGTCCATTTATTGTTCACACTGTTTTTCCACATGGAGCCATTGAAATTAAGGATCCTAAGAACGGTGTCACTTTTAAAGTTAATGGTCAAAGATTAAAGCCATATCTAGAGTACCAACCACATGAAAAAGACACCGAAATAAATTTGGGTGACCCAGCAGATTTGGACTAAAATCTTTTCCTCTTCTTTTTCAGTAATTTAATTTTTTTTTATTTATACTGTTTTACTATTCTTTTGCTAATTAAAACTATTTGTTTTCTGCTAAAGTTTGTTTGTTTGACAGTTGTGTTCTCTCTCGTCACTTGTCGCATAAGACATGAATTCCTCAGTTAGACAGTTCTTATTCAACCACCTCAAACAACTTCTACATGTGAAGCGTCACCTAAAGCGTTTGATCCAGTCTTGTAAATCACACCGTATTTGGGTTCTACGACCACCAGAGTTAGTATCCCATGTTGAAGAGCTAGAATGGCAACTGAGAGAAATAGAAGGTGGTATTTATGTAATCCAAATAGAACTTGAGGTAAACTCCATCAGAGGACGATGGTGGATTAACATCCCATTTTTCATAGTGTATTATTGTTTTGTTGTTTGTTTTCATGTGTGTTTTGATTTGCTAGATTTGTTCTTTTCTTTAGTGTTTTATCATTCGTCTCCCCGGTTAAGTGGCGGATAACGGTACTCCGTGACTATTGTGTCGGTTCCTCCAGTTTCCCACAATAACTGACATTCTCCAACTAAGGTATGGATAGAAGTACAGCTCTTGCAAAGCTTCACAAGCAATTTCCCTCCCTTCCTCAGAATGCACTTCTTACAATCTACAAAGCTCGGTCTGAACGCATGCGCCTGCTTATGAAGAATAATATCCCTGTTGACATTCGTTGGTTAATTGAAGCCAAAGTACGGTTAGCAGGAGAATTACCTCCTAAATTTGTTGCCTACATGCTTGGTTGTGGGAAAGAAAATTATGCAAGAAAACGAAGAGCTAAACAGCTTCTAGTTGCTTGTCATAAATGTGCCAGAATACAATGCTTTAAACAACCATGCACTTTTTTAGGAATGATATCCGACAACAGAGAAGATAAGATTAAATTCATTAGGGATGGCTTGAATAAGGAGTCATTAGATGATATTCTTTTGTCTCTTGAAACGCATCCCAGTGGATACGTACAGCGTGCAATTTTTCAGTTGTGGCCATTATTCCAGAAAGAACGTGCAGGATACAGTCTCGGGAATCTGACTATAAACGACCCTGTTTGCCAGTTTATAAGAAAACTGGATGGGAAACCTATCCTCGACCCATAGAGGGCGTTGAAGCCGTTTCTGGACGTAAAACCAGAGAAAGATGTGAGCCACAATCACAACTACCAGTACATATCTTTTTCATTTACTGTTCTTTTATCATCTGTGTTATTATTGCTATGATTTTATCTTTACTTACTGTTTGTTTATTGTTTACTTTTGACTTTTCAAGCATAATCATCACATATCATCTGACAGACACACCACCCAATTTACAGCTGTGTATCATTATGTCTGCCATCAAGCTCTTTAAATACAAGATTATTTTGTTAATCACTCACAAATTATTTTTGAAAATTGTTTCAATGGTAGCATCTCCGAGCAAACAATTCAAAAATATTTGTGTGCTTTCTAGTTCTCATTATGGAAAGTACAAAGAGTTTGTTCAAGAAGCTGTAAATCTTGGTCTAGCATTAGCAGAGAGAAAGATACACCTGGTCTATGGAGGAGGTGACAGAGGATTATCAAGACTTGTTTCAGAAGCTGCCTTCACCAGAGGAAGCGAAGTGCTTAGTATCATCCCGAAGGCACTGAAACCTCTGGAATATTTGTTCGATGCACCAATTGGAGAAGAGCTAATTGTCTCAAGTATGCAAGAAAGAATAACTGAAATGTTAAATTATGTTGACGCCTTTATTTTCTTGCCAGGAGATCTTGCAACTTTAGAGGCGCTGATGACGTTCGCATCTTGGGCACATTTGAACATTCATCAGAAACCCATCGGTTTGTTAAATGTTAATAACTTTTATGATGGCTTGATAGCATTTCTTAACCATGCAATAAAAAATCATCTCATTCCTGTAACAGTGAAGCAGCTCTTTATTTGTGCCCCTACTGCTAATAAGTTACTTGATCTTTTACAAGCTCACAGACCAGAGCCAGATCCCAGGACCTCAGCATTGAATTGGTCAACTAATGATGGTAACAGTAGCAGTAGTAAGAATTGCAAATTAGATTTAACCCTCTGTTTATAAATATTTTCTTGTGTCACAGTATTAAGGTAACGTCTTCTAAACTCTACTTCTTTCCTTTCAGACATTGAGGACAATGTCTCTTTCAGGTTGGGGGTAGGGAATAGTTGACAATTGTGGAATAAAAAGGTGTGTTTTGTAGTCATTAACCTTTTCTAAATTTTGAGTCGAAGATGGCCGAATATAGAGTGTAGTTAATCTAGAAACGCATCTTCTTAGTCTTGATATCAAAAAATAAAAATAAAAAGCTTTAAAAGATTCAAAAAAAAAATTTTAAGGCATTTTGTGTGATCTTTTAACATTGGACGATGTGGTGACTTTTGAATTTTAGTATTTGTATTATCTTTGGTTTTGATTTATGTTACACCATGTTTGCCATTTTGCATATTGATGCTGGTGACTTGTGTGAATTGAGAGATTTGATGAGTGAAATTGATTGGGTTATTTGAAAGAATGTGCATGTCATAGTAAATACCAAGTGAGTTTTTGAGCCTATAATTTTTCTTGGAGAGTAACAATTTTTCATAGCTTAATATTTATGCATGATCTCTATCTTTTCTCTTAAGTCAACCAATTAAGAAAAAAATATTTGTGTTGCCACATCTAAAAGTCCATTGAACCAGTAGCTATGAAAGGCTACTTAGTACCCTAAAAGATGATGGAAAGGCCCTCTTTGATCCGTTTGAGCCTTTTCTAGCTATCCCTATTATGAAATATCCATAGTTACCCCTTTGACCCTTTGAAAAAAAAAAAAACATAAATTCTGTCCCATTCCAATTTGGAATATTACCCTATATATTACATTTTCCGTTACCTATTTATGTTTGAGAAAAAAATGAAAAAATTTTTGTCGCTTCTTAAGAAAAGTGGTGCACTATTAAAAAAAAAAAATCATCATATGTATGAAATGATAATTAAAAAAAAAAAAAGAAGAAAAAAAAGAAAGAAGAAAGTAAATAAATAAAAGCCCCTTCCAATTTTCAAAAGACCTATATTTTTCTCAAACATATATTTTGTTCTTCCAACTATCTTTTCTGTATTACCCATTTTCCTAACCTACGTTATATTCTAATAAAAGTCATTCTTGATTTTAGGGGACTATAGTCTGAAGTAGAAGCTGGTAATATGGGCAAAAAGATGTGGTGATACATACAAAAAGAAAAAAAAGAAGAAGAAAAAAAAAAGGGTTCATACAAATAATATTGGTTTGATTAATATTTCGTTTGACTAGAGATCATATTCTTTCTTAAACAATATTCCTCTATCTTGGTGAGTGTGTGATATTGCTTTCTTTCAATCCATCATCCCTTCAAATAACTGTTTTCATTGATTTTGAAAGTGTCATTCTTACCGGAGAGATTTTGAGATTTGGCATGTCATTCTGAAAAGTGGCTTGATTAGTGTAACTCTGATAATCGACCGATTTGCATAGGTTTACTTGACTCATTTGTGTGACTGGTTGATGTGGGAGTGATATTTTCAAAATTGGAGATAATGCTTATACTTTTATTTGATTGTTATCGCTATTCTGATTAAGAAATAAACACAAATGCCCAAAAAAAAAAAAAAAGGAGTGAGACTTTAATTTTTATTATCATCGCTTAGTTTGCTAGGGACTAGCAATAAGCTGGTTGGGGGGTGTGTTGAGTACTGAGAAATGCATATTTACAAAGGATAGAATTGTCATTTTGTGCTCTATGTCCTACTAACATTTCTATTTTTATGTATTTATGTTACTTAAACTTTAATTCTGTATGTCTTGTTATAATTTAAGTATTTTATGCATTCTAGGGGTATTTTGTCTATTTCATGGCTAACGAGAGGTCAGATGTCAAAACGGATGGCATTTTTGGGCTCAGAATAGCTTAAAACCTCAGGGAATGACATCATGAACAGTATCGTATACGTGAACAGTACCGTATACGTAAACAGTGCCGTACATGTGAACAGTGCCGTAATTCTAGAATCTTGGTGGGGCCCACCTGAGGCGGCGTTGACCGATGATGTGGCATCATCTTATTCGACCAAAAAATGCTGACGTGGCTTTGACCGGATGATGTGGCATTGATTGATGACGTGGTGTTTTATTATTGGACCAAAAGGTTGACTTTGTGTTGACTAGCGACGTGGCAGCATATTAGTGGACCGAAAAAGGTGTGTACGATACATGCACACACGTGGAATGACAGCCATGATGATGTGTTTAATCCAATCAAAGCTTGCCGCGTGGCGAAATCCTGAGCGTCCAAATTATTTTTATCCGATGGGCATGATTTACTCAGTGTATCTATAAATAGGGGGGCTACCACCTCTAATTTGACACCCTTGAATTCATTTTTGAGCTCTGATTTCTGTAATTCCCTCTCTATACTGTATTTTCTACGTATTTTAATAAAATTTCTATTTTGCCCCTAGTTAAAAAATGAGTAGCTAATTTATTTTCAAGCTTGGGTTGAAGGTGAAGCCTTAACATGATCCATGAGCTTAATTTGGTAAGTTTACTTTATCTTTCTCTGATTTATTTAGGTTGTTTTGACTTGTTGTTGACAGATAATAATAATCTTGTCTAGATTTTGCTCTGATATACCGGCTCCCTAATACAAGATTATTATTGTTTGGCACAATAAACACTTTACACTTTATTGATTAGAGAAAAACCTCCCCTCTAGTATTAGTGGTCCATCTTGACTCGGTGTTGACAGAGAATAAGTTAGAGTTATTTAGTGGACAGTCTTGCCACATTGTCGATAGTAGAATTATTATCACCTGACAAAGTGTGTACTTGATACCCATTTAACATTAGATTAATTCCCCTGGCACAATGAGCACTTGATACCCTATTTATTAGAAATAGACCTATAAGGAGTAGAAATACCCCCTTATAGATTAATTGGAATTTAAAAAGGAATATTAAGCCCATTGTGAAATGTTGAGTGTGAATTCAAAGACTCAAGCACTTATTTTATATTGTTTTATCTTTAATTTGTTCAAGCTACCTTTTTAATTTAAATTCTGCCCAAAAAATCACATCCTACTAATTCACATACAAACTCAGAAGATTAACCCTACACACAATTAAATCTACCTCCTCGTGGGATCGACACGCATCACCATAAATCTATACTACAATAGATTCGTGCGCTTGCGAGTACAATAAAATTTGCACAACAAAGCCCACTAGAGTTTTAAGCTTAATGATCCATTAGCATTTTCGCGGCGAGGAAAAATTTAAGTACTAAAACTAATATAAAATAAATTTATGACAATTGTAAAATACAACTACTTTAGCATAGATAGACCCAACAAAATAAAAGGTCACAAATGATGTAACAAATTGCACCATTTCTTTTTTTTTTTCCTTTTTATCGAAAGCTTCAAGATAGTTCACAATGTTGTAAATAATATCACATATCTACGTACTCACTGTATTATTAGTAGAGTCTTCACCATGAAAAAAATAAAGGGGTCAAGTTATTCACTAGAGTTATAAAATTCTCTCGCGCGTTACTTGGGATGGACTTGAAAGATAGGTGGAACCAAAATCTTTATTCTTAGCATATTTTGCTGTAAATAATTAATACAAGGCAAAATGTGTGAAAAATACTACCAGGATTATAACAAGTTTGTAAAATTGTGTCACACGATCGGTTGGCTTCAGTTTGTAAAACTTGTAGGATCTGTATTGTGGTAATAAAAGATTTCCGTCCCAGTTAAAAGAGCCCATATTTGTACTGTCAATAAAACTCATTGAGCTACATACAGGCTTTACACATGGACAAATTAGCTATAGGCCTTTGCATCAAGAACTATTTGTCGAACTGATGCCACTGCCCCCACTGTTACCAACCCTGAGGACGCTACTGCTATTAAAGCGTGAACCCAAAATATTGAGCTCTGTTTGGATGGCTTGAAAGTCACATTGTAAAACACCATTGGTAGAACGAAATCTAGAGGAATGCATCATGAAGTCTTTGAAGAACGGTAACATTGTCCCGATTTATGCAGCGGTGATCACAGAGAGTGACCGGAATATCAGCCTTGGTATGCATTCCGAATAGAGAATTAATCCATCTTTGGATTTGCAAACCATTTTTGAACCATTTCGTTTGTTGTTTGTAAGTATATCTGCAGGACATTGGAAAAAAATCTTAGGCGAGACCATTCCAATCACGTCCGATTATTCAATCACATAATGTCACGTGTTACCGCGTATATGTCTTGTATTTATATATTGATGGTTTCAATATGAGGTATCTACACCTAACAATAAGTGATAGTGTGATTGAAATATTGAAATGTCGCACGCGATTATGAACATATCATTAAAAATCATAAACTTTAGAGATTAATCAAGAGCTCTTACCACAAAAATAGCAACTAATTGCATAAGAGTGAAGATGTTGGCCATCAGAAGAAACCAAGTGGGCAGCAAAGGCTTTCCATTTCCAATAAAATTGGTAAGTATTCCTGGCATATACTGTTTACCAAATACACAATACCCAGAAATTGCAACACTGAAATAGGTGGTGACTATTACAGCATAACAAATGCATAAACCTTTGAACATCTTGCCCTTAACTGGAGGAGCTATTGTTGCCTGAAAAAAATTTTATACAAGCGACTCTTTGTTATTGTAAGCTGTACTTTGATGCATGTTGACTGTTTTACTTGTTTCCAGAAATGAAACGAGAAAAATTTCTGCTGTTTTGAATTATAGAAAGTAGGTGAAGGAAACCTGAATTTCAGGGATGATTCCACTTGCACATGTACTAAAGATGATTGATATACCATTAAAAGCTCCAAAAAGGCAATTTATTTGTGATCCATTCATAGAATAGTCTTTAGCCGGTGCATTCTTGGAAAGCTACATGCATAAAACACAGAAGATAGTAACTTGCGAATTAAATTAAGTTGTGTGCGATCTTTATACCAATGTCGACGGAGACAGCGGAGACCCTGGCGCTCTAAGCGAGACAGAGAGCCAAGGAGACAAGGTTGATGTGTCTTATGGAGTGAAAAGATGGTATTTGTGCAATAATTAGACTTAATGATGCAAAAATTGTTATAAACTGGCAGAGATTCATATTGTTCCATTTGGATGGTACAGCAAGAAAATGAACTGCAAAAATCATTAGAAGGGTAAATTAGAGAAAAAGATACTAAATAATTAACTAAATGGAAGAGTATAATTCAATGGAAATGAGACACTGACCTTGAGGCTCTGCCCTCCAAGAAGAGTATAGCATATGGCAAATTGAAGTGGCCCTACAAAATATTTTCTCCATCCTGGACCTGTTTAACAGCATATTGCAAATTCAAGCATTCACATATATGTTACTTCGTAGTGGTTATGGTACTAACCTAAAACATCTCGGGCCATGTCTCCGAAGCGGAGCTGACGCTTGCCAAGTTGTTCTTAGCGTTCCGATACTTCGGAGAGAAGATTGTATGCCTAGAAAGTCACAAAAGCCGCAAGATTCAAACATATAACTCCAGAAACCCCATTCGAGCAATGCCAGTGAAAAGGGAAGACAGAAAATTACAGGGCCAACTATTGATGTTGTCAAATGATATCCACAATGCAACCATGACCCTGCAAACAAACAATTACACCCACTTCTTTAAGCAAGACTTGTGTTTGAGAATTGTTTTCTTTTCTGTGGTCAGATTCTACTAGTCACAAGCTTTATCAGTTTAGAGAGTAATCAGTTCACTAACTTTTTGACTTGAGGACAAACAAAGCTCCAGCATCAAGCTTTTCCGAAGAATCCAGGATTATTCCAGTTTCTGTTTCAACAGGAGATAAATCCATGGAGTCTGGTACCACAGTATATAGCCATCTCCCTTTCTCTGTGTAGTGTTGCTGATAATATTTGGGAAATGAAGTATACATGGAAGAGTGGAAACTCAAAGTTCTATACCCAGTCATTTGGTCATTTCTGACTGATTAAAAATTGAAAATGAAACAGATGTGGAAATTTGCATGTCATGTTCTGCTGAGATAAGCTCACTTATGTTTTATGAACTTTTAAAGTGAAGAAAAAGATAGACGGCAACAAGAATTAATGGTGATTGGATTGAGCAATGGTAGTCATATTGTTCTGTTGTATTTAATAATTTAAGTAGATATATGTCAGTGTTGTGTGTGAGTAACAAATAACAATACCGTTTAAAGCTGCATGTATTCGAATATATTTTATAAAGAATTTACAGATTGTTTGAAGATGATTCTACAATATTCTGCATGCATGCCAACCTTTCTAATGCCTTCAATTGTAATAAGCTCATCTTGCTATTTTCTTTTCTATTAACTTCTTGATGTGAAAGGTTCAGTCTTACGTAAATGGTTACAAATTCAACAAGATAAGCTCATCAATTTCAGAAATAAGCTCATCCACCAAATTATTCAATAATGTGATAAGCTCATCACTTCAGAAATTCCGCAGTTGGAGGCTTTTGAACTAACTGATTTATGATTCTACAATATCTAGAGACTCATGAGCAACAAAACAAGATGCACCCAGTGGTGGAGTCGGGATTTTTTTTGGGTCGGTTACGGTTAATATTATTTTAGTGAAGGTACTAACTACGTGATTTATTTTTATTAAAAAAAACTAAATGTCAATTTTTATTAAAAAACAATTAAACCTTTAACTATACATTTACAGGAAATCTAGTAACGAAAAGATACATCAAATGTATGTAACAACTTTATAATTTGTATTTTGTTGAAAGGTTTATCAAGGGGATAGAATAAAAAATAAATAAAAATTGATCTTTAAATTTCAAAGAAGAAAAATGTTAAGTGTAAAGAAAGATAAGAGAAATAAAGAAGAAAATGGAAGAGAGAGAGTGTGTGGGTAGAGAGAGAGGGGATAAATTTATCTCATCTTTCTCTACATCAAATACTACTCTTCAAAGAGTACGAATGACAAATAGATGGGCTCTTAATTTGCTATTAAGATAAGTATGAAAGGAAAGAATCATAAATTTTCTCATGAATCAAAATATTAACTAATCAAAATATTGTATGGAAATGGAACGTGAGATGATTATTTTGTGAATCAATTCTTTAATTTTAGGAAGAAAATTAAAATTCAAGCATTTAATACTTTGTTTTAATTTTTTTGTAATCAAACTTAAAAGATAAAGAGTGAGAGAGATTTTGATAAGAGAAGGAAATCGAGATTGAGATGAATAAATTAAAAAAGTATAAAGAAAAGTTATGTTATTAAATTTAATGAATATATTAATAATCACGTTATGAATAAATCTATTTAATTAGAACGACTTATTTAAAACTTTACCAAAATTTTGGATGGGCCATAGCCCAATCTAGCCAACAAGTGGCTTCCCAACTGGCTATACCATCCTGCAAATTGAAGTGGCCCTACAAAATACTTCTCCATTCCGGTCCTGTTTAACAGCATATTGCAAATTCAAGCATTCATTAGACAGATTATGTCAGACAAGGCATATTGCTAATGTTACATATATGTGCTAAGTAGAAAATATTAGATATCGTTCTAGTACCGGACTAAGTTAACAAGACTAGTTTACGCTCTAATTAAAGTGTGGTTAGATTTCATTTTAATGTAAAGAATGCAATGTGATTTTAATAACGCTTAGAGCGAGATAAGATGACATTCTAATCCAAATAATTCTACAAAAGAGATTTTGATAGATAATTCCAAAGGAAATTATAAAAAGGAGTTTTGTCGAATAATTAAAGTTGAAGTTATGAAAAGAATAACAAAACTTCTTTAATTATAACACAGGAGGCTTACTTCTCGATACATGAAACCAACTTTTCTAAGTTACCTTTAAAAGAGAAATTAAATCACAATTATAATAAAAGACTAAGACACATATTATAATTGACTCTAATTAAAACAAAAAACCTAAAAAAATAAAAATTTTTAAAATCCTAAAATAACTACCCACGTCACTATCTAGTAGTGGTTATGGTACCAACCTAAAACATCTCAGGCCATGTCTCTGAAGCGAAGCTAACGCTTGCCAAGCTGCTCGTGGTGTTAAAGCCACGGAAAGAAGATTGTACAAGTAGAAAATCACAAGAGCCACAAGAATCAAACATATAACTCCAGGAACCTATTCGAGCAATGCCAGTGAAAAGGGAAGACCAAAAATTACAGGGCCAACTATTGATGTTGTGAAATGATATCCACAATGCAAACATGACCCTGCAAATAATGACACCCACTTCTTTAAGCAAGGCTTGTGCTTGAGAATTGTTTTTTCTCTGTGGTCAAGTTCTACCAGTCACAAGCTTTGTGACCTTAGAGAATAATCAGTTCACTAACCTTTTGAGTTGAGGACAGAGAAAGCTCCAGCATCAAGCTTTTCTGAAGAATCCAGGATTATTCCAGTTTCTGTTTCAGCAGGAGATATATCCATGGAGCCTGGAACCACAGTATATAGCCATCTCTTTTTCTCTCTATGCAATGTTGTTGATAATATTTGGCAAATAAAGATATATTTGAAAATTGAAAGTTCCATACTCACTTAGTCAACTGGTCATTTTTTACTGCTAATTGAAGATATTATATGTTTACATTAAGATTTAAGATTGAAAATGAAACAGATGTGGAAATTTGCATGTCATGTGCTGCTAAGATAAGATTACTTATGTTTTATGAACTTTTAAGTTGAAGACAATGATAGAAAGCAACAAGAATCAATGGTGATGGGATTGAGCAACGGAAGTCATAGTATTCTGTTGTATTTAATCATTTAAATAGATATATCTCACCGTCATGTGTGTGAGTAACAAATAACAATGTTGTTAAAGCTGCATGCATTCTAATATATTTTATAAAGAATTTAAAGATTCTTTGAAGATGATTC
Organism: Murraya paniculata; assembly: GCA_030449075.1. Classification (NCBI taxonomy): domain Eukaryota; kingdom Viridiplantae; phylum Streptophyta; class Magnoliopsida; order Sapindales; family Rutaceae; genus Murraya; species Murraya paniculata. The sequence continues at coordinate 1,774,283 of JAEVFN010000049.1, read as the reverse complement.
TGCAATATTCTGCAAGCATGCCAACTTTGTCAAATGCCTTCAATAGTAATAAGCTCATCTAGCTATTTTCGTTTTTATTAACTTTGCGATGTGATCATGTGAAAGGTTCAAAGTCTTACATAAATGGTTCCAAAGTCAACTAGACAAGCTAATCACCTCAGAAATATGCTCATCCACCAAATTATTCAATAATGTGATGAGCTCATCGCTTCAGAAATTCCGGAGTTGGAATTATACATTTTATAAAATCATGATATTTATAACTTTATCTATTAAAATCATGATATTTATAACTTTATCTATTAAAATCATGATATTTATAGTTTTATCTATTAAAATCATGATATCATCTATTCATTTAATAAATTATAAATATAAAACAATTATAATATATTTTTTTACGCTAAGAATTAAATGAATTTAAAAAACTTATGCTAATAAAATGCATTAAAAGATTCAATTTCAAGTTATTTTGTAAAATTATAAAATTTTAAATTTATTTTCATTAAAAAGTAAAGTGTGCTTATTGCAGATCTTTCCACGAGCCATACTTTAGCTATCTCTAATTGTGCTATGTTTTTAAAGCCCACTTACTTAAAATTTTTAGTCCAGCCTAGCTTGTGTGCGTGCTATGCCACGTGCTTACCAAAACGTGCTCGTGTTATGCTGTACTGTACAGACACGTGCCATGCCCGTGCTGTGCCACGTGCCACCTGGCCCATTGCCCATGTCTATGTGTGAGTATTTATTTCTTTTTAGGATTTCTCTATACTGTTGTATGTATTTTTACAGTATTGAAAGTTGGGTTATTGTAGGCTCTTAGATTTAAGTGTTTTAATCCCAATCATTTATTTAATATAATGGATATATAAATAATTAATTAAAATATAGCACGTAACTTATAGGTTGCTTGTGAATATTGATTTTTTAATTTTAAATTAATATTAATTTCGTAGATATAAGTGCTATATTATTCTATATCATGCATAGCACTTAATATGCTGATTTGTTGATGTGTTCAAGTCGTTCCAAAGGAGCTCAACATGTATATACTTGCTTCACAGATGTTGACACATGAGCTCTAAATGGAATACCACAAAGGTAGATTCATTTTAATTCTGAGAAGCTTTTTTCCAAAAATATTGGAAGAGATCGGAAACTTAAAAACTAAAAAAGTTGATAAGTAATCCATATAAGCTCCCAATAGTGTGGTTATGTTGGTGACAACATAAAGTTTGCAGCAGCTAACCATCCGGATTCGAGTTTTAGGAAGATAAGAGGAAAATAAAAATTATTTGCGCTTGGCGCACCCCCTTACCTTTTAACCTTACCTTTTAAAGAAGAAATAAAAAAAATCCATATAAAAGCTTTACGTCGAATAAAAAGTTCAATTGAAGGGAACACAAAAATTGAAAGTACCAAGATACAAATTTCATCTAATTAATAAAGTTCATTGCTCTTACAATTCAATGCTGGCTCTAATTAATGACTCACAGATGTTAGGTTTTAATTACTATGGGGGCATGGATAAGATACAAATTTCATCTAATTAATAAAGTTCATTGCTCTTACAATTCAATGCTGGCTCTAATTAATGACTCACAGATGTTAGGTTTTAATTACTATGGGGGCATGGATAGTGCAAGAGGATAAAAGAAATAAGTTTTTAGGTTTTATCATTAATTGCGAATTTTAGAAAAAAAAAAGAATAAAATAGGTGTTATTAAACATTAAATGTTGCATTCATAATGTACCACAACATTAGTGTAAAATGTAACAAAAAAATATAATGATATTTTTGAGTAGTGAATTGTAACTTTCTTTTGCAAAATACAATTATAGAAAGAGATAATTGGTAACAAATTACTAATTATGAGCATCCAAGAGAATGGTGCATCATACCGCACCCTAAGTGCAGTATTACCCATGAAAATAAGGCAACATAAATGATAAAAAATTAAAACTCCATGAATAAGTGGGCGAGATCATTAATTCATATAGGGTAATAACTAAATATATGATAGCATCGAAGCAAGATTTGATGAATATAGTACAACAAGAACATGAAATCTGTGATTCCTTGTCTGGTGTGACCATCCAGTAGCACATTTAAAAGCCTATCTATCAAAAAACTTAAGACAATAAACTGACAATAAGTTGAGCTAGAAGGACAAGTTTAACATTCTTGTAAATGATTAATAAAAAAACTCCTTGGTTAACATTATACGCCCACTTGGATTTGGAAGGAGACTATTATGTTATAAACGTAATCCAGATTGACAATACAATTGAAATTTACAAGAATTAAAAGGTGCTTTTTTTGCGGCGGGAGAACCTACGGGAACACATAAAAAGTGACCGAAGGGCAGTAACCCATTTAAAGAGAGACACTGAGAAAGCCTTGATTTGATGTCCCCCACGAGGGGGATTGTGCCATGGAATAAGCAATGCTTGTTAAAAACAGCTTCCCGAATCTCTTTCATCTAATCATTCGGCAGTAGAGTCAATTTTCAAGAATTTAATTTCAAATGTGAGTGATAAAACCGAGGTGAGTTTAATGAGATAAATGCAGAGATTGTATTTTATCATATCTCTATTTTTTTATTCTTTTTAAATTTAAATCACTTTTTCAATTAGTTCGTTAACCGGTTATATTTTTTTAAAGATAATTAAAATTTTTCATTAATAAAAATAATATGTGCTGTTGATAAAATCTAATAATACATATTTCTTACACTATTCATGTCTTAACAAAATTACAATATTATAGAGGGATTTTTTTTTTCAGTATCTTTCTGGCACAATCAATTCCACATTGTCTGTGACACAAGATAATTAAAGATTCATCTCTGCTTTATTTTTTCATTTTTTTTGGTAGGCTGGGTGATGTGTAAAAGATATATAATTAATTACATATAGATCTCGAAAATTAGTTAATCAAAATCAACTTGTGCATATATCTTTTTTTTTCTGATAACTTATAATTTCTATTTTCCACTTTTGTTCCTTCTCTTTTCTTTCTCGTTCCCTGATCCAACAGATCAGAGTCGGTGACAAAATAGCGTTTCGTTAATTAAGACACAAACACAACCCGAATAAGGACTTTACCCTTTTATAGTTGCTAAAAATAGAAACTAATCTTCCCGCGTGCAAATTTTTTTTTAACAAAACCTATTTATTTAATTATAACATCCCCGAAGCAAAGTTAAATAAATCTAAGGTGGGGCTATTTAACCCACCAAATTTCTCTCTACATCAATTTTAAAAAATTAATTTATTATTAAAAATAAAAAATTTGAAAATCTCAAAATTGCCCTTCACTAGTTTTTTTTTTTTCTCTAATCTCCCATTCTACAAACTAAACACTCAATTTGACTCTCTTTTAGATTTATTTTTTTTATTTTTCTTAGTATATTATGATCTATATTTCATACCTTTTATATATAAGAATTTTTTTCTTGATATTCATTAGCTTTTGTGTTTAGTAAAAATTAATTTCTTGATATTCGTTAATTTTCATAGCTGATAAAGTTGTTAATGTTTATTTTTAAATGGTGGTTTCGTTTCTCTTAGTTAGTGACACCAATTATTTGCAGCCAAACAAAATATTTTTAAATGAATTACTATGACTTTGTGAAATTGAGAAGAGAAGGAGAAGGAAGGGTTATTGAGTAATTTTCTTAAAAATTATTTAGATAATAAAATTCTTAATTAAAAAGAGAAAGTATGGAGGAAATTAGTGGGTTCAAATAGCCCCACCTATAAATCTGATATAATTATTGTAATTTTCAAACTTAAAAGGGATTATAGGCCATTATTACCCTTATATTTAATTAACATGCAAAATATATAAGATTTTAACCATACGCCGTCACCTTCTGAACGTGCAATCTTTTCCCCACCTTTTCCTTGCTTTCCCTTTTTTGCAACTATATATTTGTTCCCTTTTCGTTCTTTTCCCTTATTGCAATGTAACATGACCTATTGGGTCACATAAACACGATATATAGGGATGACAAAATTCTCCATGAGTTTGGGGCCTCGCGAGACCTCACCCCAAATGAAGTGAATTCTGAATAATTTTTGGAGAATAAGGTAGGGAATAAAAAAAAATAATTCCCAAATTCTTAATTACGTGGGGTTTGATTTTGTACTCCCCACCCCACCCCCACCCCAATTCCCATTATATATAAATATTTTTTTAATTTTTATTTTATTAATTATAATATTAGTTAATAAATTTTCTTTTTATTTTTACATAATATAAATAGGCTATAACTAAAAGAAAACTCTATAATATTACTATTCCACCCTAAAATATTGTTATATTTTCTTTTTTCTTTTAAGGTGTTACTCTCTTCAAACATTTTTGTAGTTTTGATAACATTTGAAGATATTGTTTCGAACTTTTAGAGATTTTTTAAATAATTTAAATACCTTATAATATGGTGATAATTTTATTTAAATTCTTAATTTTTAATTTATTAAAATTATGTATTTATACTTATTATAAAATAAGTAAATGAGGAATGGGGTAGAGGTGGGGAAAGCATTCTCCACAAAAGGATTCCCCATCCTCACCCCACTAAATTTATTGGGAAATGTGGTGGGGAAAAGAGACAAAATCTTTTATGTAGCGTTTACTTTTTGGATTGGATTGTGAATCCTGAGGAGTGAGAATCTTGGGAGTGTGGAGTAGGAGTGGGAATGTGAGTAGGTTGTTTACTTACACTGAAATAGGAGTGTGGAATAAAAATCAGAATCCTATTTATGTGTTTACATTGTCTTGGATTGGGAGTTGACAGTTTTAAATTATAATTTTACCCTTATTTAAAAATCATAATTTTTAGTTATAATGTTGATAAAAAAATATATTTTAATAAAAATATATTTATATATAAATTATTTATTTTATTATTAATTTTAATTATATAACTTAATAATAATTATAAAATATTTTAAATTATGTAAATCATAATTTTTATTAATTTTAATTGTAATTATGTAAATTAAAAATTATTGATACTAGCAACACAAATGAAACATTATTTTTAATAATATAGTACAAAATTAATATTTTTTTAATAAACTATTTATTATTATTAATTATTAGTAGTAAATAAATATAATACTACTAAATTAAATAAATATAATAAGTAATATATTTTCACGTAAAGATAGTAAATGGTATATTATTAATTCTCTATGAATATAATAATATTTTATTTAATATTATTAAATAATATAATAATATTATTTAAATAATATTATTTTAAAATAAATTTAATATTATTTTATTTTAATAAATATAAATTATATTAATATTAATAAATTATATTATATTTAATAAATATAAATTATTTATTTTATTTAAATAATATAATACTATTATTTATAAATAAATGTAATATTATTTTAATTTAATAAATATAAATAATATTAAAAAAATAAAAAAGGGTAAAAAAGAGAGATGTGGGAGTGGATTCCCACTCCCACCTCCCCCCATGGGAGTGGGAATCCACTCCACACTCCAAAAATTGGTGGGACCCATGGAGTCTCACTCCCACTCCCCTCCTTTAAACAAGTAAGTAAACACTAGAGTGGGAGGAATCCACACTCCCCACTCCCACTTCAGAAAGTAAACACTACATAATGGAGTGGGGAATGGGGTAGGACTCCCCACCCTCACCCTACCCCATTGCCATTCCTAATGATATAAATACGACACATTCATCTCCTTAAATAGTTTGAGTTTCTTCTTTGTTTGATTCATTGCAATTGTCCTCTTTCTATCAAGGTAGCACTCCTCTCCTCTTGCAAAAGTTATTCTCTTGCTAGAATACCTACCAAGAAAACATTGGTTGGCTTTTATTTTTATATCTTTTAGTTGTTTCTTATAATTTAAATTAATTTTAACTATATTAACAGTTTCCATGTTTTTCAGGACAATCCTGTAATTGTACCTTGTTGGCTAAACGCTCTTCTCAAAGAAAGATTCTACGAGCATTGTGAAGAGCAAGGTCATGATGGAAACCAAAAGAACCTTTTTTGCTTGGAATGTCGAACTAGTATTTGTAAAGATTGCGATGATCATGCGAATCACCGACTCTTAAAGGTTTACTAACTATACTTACTGATTCTGTAATGTTATGATTTTTTATTTTGCTTTGATACTGCTTTACATCAATTTTTAATATTTCAGATTTTCACATGTCGCTCAAAGTTATGCAGTTGTAAAGTTGGACAAGACCACGAGTTGCTTGGTTGTAGCCATATCCAAGTAAGTAGTCATCCTATTTGTATGTATGTGATATTCATAAACCATAACTTTCCAGTATCATTTTCTCTTTATTACAATACCCAAAAAAAAAAGAGTAAAAAAAAAAAAAAGAGTATATTATTTTAATGAATTAGTTTTTTCGTACGGTCCAAAAATAATGATTATATTAATTTCATTTTTAATAATTTTTCATTAAATATTTACTCACCTTAAAAAAAAAAAAACTTTTTTTACTCACTTTCTAGCACCCACCCACATACGCACGCGTATGTACCATTTTGTATTCTAAATCTATGTTACTCTTTAGCCACGCCACTATAACGGTGCACAAGTGTTATTTATTAAGCAAAGGCCAGAGACACGTTATAGAGGCAATAATTGTGAACGTGACGGCTGTGATGCAGCGCTTGAACATCATAATTCATTTTGTTCAATCGATTGCAAGGTTAGTTAATTAATTAATTAATTAATTTCACTTTAGTTAAATTATTTGGTTCTAACTCTAATATTTCTTTCTCTTTAATTACAGTTTAATCATATCATGTCAGCTCCTTCGAATTATCGCAACACCAGATGACTTTTGAACAAAATAGATCTGCCATAGCTTGCACTACATGACAGTAGGAGTTCCTCGATCTCTTATCAAAATATTTGCAATGTTACACCATGCGATACAGTTTGCATCGGAAAGATACAAAATCCCGTTGTACTTCATAGAGTGCGATAAAAATACCCGCCCCAATCAGCATCACAAAATTAAAACATTCAAGTGTTCAACTTTGTCTTAGAACCGAAGACCGTGATCCAAATTATGTGTATTTGGTTTGCTAAGTGACGCAGGATGGTCGCGTGAGACGAGTAGAGTACCTTTTAGAGGTTATAATTTGGATTACTCTGAGCACATAATATACTGTTTCGAAATTTGCGACTAGACGAACAAAATTCAGAATAGTTGCACCATTTTGCTCTGTGCTAGAGCTAAAAATTCTATTTCATTTGCAGTTATTTTTTAGTTTTAAGACATTTTTCTATTTTCTTTTTTTTTAGGATTTTTATTTTTCAGAAATCGAATTTGGGTGCCCTTTATTTTGTTTTTCTTATTTAGAATAGGAGAATCTTAATATAAATGATATTTCAGATTTACCTATTTTGATAAATTTGCGGCGATGTCAGTGGCTACTATATAAAGGGACTCAAAATCCTAATTTTGTCAATTTAGACTTTTTCAATGAAACTTTTATTATTGAGAAGCTTGGTTTCTCTTATCAATCAAATTCTTATGTTCCCGCATCGTCACTGTGGCAAGTCCCTCCATGGGGAAGTTATACGAGAAAAACTTATTTCAGGGCTGAATAGATTTTTATTTTTTTAATTTTATATATGTATATAAGTTTCAACTTTAAGGGTGTAAAATGATGATTTTTATATCTTTTCAAGAATTAAACTTAGGTAACCAATTAAATAAAATCATGTAAAAGCTACATGACAATTAAGCCCCTAGGGCGAAAAAAATACAAGTTCATAACCATGAAACACATAAATCAACCAAAAGAATTAATGAAGACAATACGAAGTATTGATCTGAATCATGAATTATCTATGTATTTATTTTTGTTGCCTCAGAATAAAAAATTATTATCTTATGCTTTTAGCGAAATTAGTAATTTTTCACACAGGCCCACGTTGGGACGAAAGGATTTTATTATTTAATTAAGGTTATTAATTTATCGTTTACTGTATTATTATTATTATTATTACTACCATCCCCATATATGATACACTCGATGAAAAGAGTCTTTATTGGTGTGGGTATTGTTTTTCCTTCTAAAGAAAGAATCTTTTGGTGTATATCACTTTGATAAAATAAATTTCATAATCTGCAACACAAGTTAAGGGAAAAGGGCAGCTAAACCTGCAAGGCTTGGGGAAATGGTCATGGAAAACTCCAATTTCAATAATGGACTCCAACTCCTATTTTTGACCATATAATATCCTTTAAAAATAGTAACTAAAAAATAACTTTAAAATTTTTAATAAATATAAAAAGTGTAATATAAATAATTTACTCTATCTAGTAGACTAAAAATATTAAAAAAATTTAATATTTAAAATAATTTTGAAATATAAATTATTATATCTATTTTACTAATATATTTGTATTTATTATAAACATTTTAAACAAATCGTCGGTTTAAATAAATTTCACAATTAGTAAAATATATCTCATGCATTAATTTAAGATTAAAATTATTTTATGTAATACTCAAAATAATTCAAACTATTACATAATATTTTAATATTATGTTTCCATTTGTTATAAAATTGACTTTAATATAATAATATATGTCTAACAAATTGTAAAATATTAAATAATTTTTTAATATTAAAATTATTTTAAAATGTATATATTATTACATTCTTTTTAATATTATATTTCTATTTTTATAAAACATTGAGTCAATTTTTTTTTTGTGGTTAATAGTGCCAAAGGATATTATAGTAAAATAAAAAAGAATTTTTTTATTGAAATTTGAGAGCTGTACGACCATTCTCTCAAACTTTATGGGTGTAGTCATGCTTTCTCCTATAATTAAGAATGAGGCTATTTAAACCCGCAAATTTCATTTCTACAACCACTTTTTATTTAAAACTTTTATTATTTAAGAACTTTTTAAAAACGTTTATTTGCAAGTGAATGTTAATTTTTTTCTGTCAAAAATTGATAAAATCAAATTTTCTATGGGCGTCATCAATTAAAAACAGACCAAAATCCACGATCCAAAAACAGATTTCAAAAAATGAAGAGTAATTCTGACATTCTGAAATTTTAAAAATTTAAAAATAAATGTATTTTTTTGTACAGGTGTAGAGAGGGATTTAGGGGGTTCAAGCAACCCTGCCCTATAATTAATTATAGACGTCGAAAAATCCAGATCAATTTGTGCATGTATCATTTGTTTCCCATTAACTCATTACAGTTTATTATTTCCACTTTTATTCCTTTTTAGGTTTCCTCATCTAACACTAGAGCGGGCAACAAAATAGTTTTTGCGTTATTTAAAATATAAGCGCTACCCAAATAAGACTCAAACATTTCCTATTGTAGTTGCTAAAATAGAAATAAATCTTCCAGCGTGCAATTTTTTTTTTCTTCCTGTTGACAAAACCTATTGTATTAATTAATTAAACAATGCTAGCTAGAATTTTCCAGACAGCAATACGATGCAAATACGACACACGCATATATAAAAAGCTATATTCTTTTTAATTCTTGTGTAATTCTCTTTACTGACAGTCCTCTCTCTCCAAAAAAAAAAAAAAACACACTTACATACAGTCTCCAGCATCAAAAGATAATCATGATCGGTCTTTTCTTTAATTTTCTCCTTTTGTTTAGAATTTAGATTCAGC